>OU974073.1:1600000-1854368 GCA_918843875.1 Diadumene lineata
TGCAGGAATGGGCCCTGTGGCTGTTGTTGTTGTCATGGTTGCAGGTACTTCATTTTTGACTGGTGTTGCTGGAGGTGTTAGTGGTTCCTGATTTTGTTCTGGAGCTGATCATGAAATACAAAACAAATCAGATGAAAAGTGAAACACAAAAAAAACAAAAAAATGATGTTTAATGGTTGCATTTAAATTCATTATTACACATCATTCTATTTTTAAAAAAATGTTGGAGAGAATGCCAATTGCCAGTTGTCAAATGTTGATTAATAACAGTTGAAACATAGTAAACTACCCAAACATGGCAATTATTATGAAATAAAGATGGCTCAAAAAAGTGCACTAGCATTTGAATTGTGAATATTTTGTTACAATTACCAAGACATTTTACTTGAGCAATACACATTTATTATCTGGCATTCTGTATTGTCTCTACATTTTTTTAAATGAGTGAAATAGTGTTTCAAGAATATAGGGCTATCAATTATTTCCTTTACAATGCTTCCTCAGATAAATTGTATTATAAACCAAAAAATTAAAGAAAATTGGAGAATGTTTTTGTCACTGTTTTTACCTTGCTCGTGAGGACCATAGTCTGGTACTGGTATTGCACCTATAACAGAAGGCCCTGCACTAGAGTATCTCTTGAGGGATTTATGTCCACTACTCTGGTCAAGAGGAGGTCTTGTATGAACACCACTCGCTGGTAGAGTCTGACTTGTACTTGCTCTGAAATGATTATAGATTTGCATAAACAGGTGTGGTGCAACTTTAGCTCCCATGGAATTTAAATGATAAACCTAATGAAATATCTGCAAACAAACACAGGAAAAAATGGTGATTCCCAAAATAGGTTTATTTCGGATTTTGCAGAACTTTCCCAAAGATAATCCAAAATAGACCCATTTTGGGAATCACACTTTTTTTCCTGGGAAATAGTGCTAATTACCCCTCAAAAAGCTTGACCACATTTGTTATGAATAACCTCACAAAAATACAAATTAATGTAAGAGAATGAAATAAAGAGAATGTATTCCATTCTGTATATCTAAAGATTATTTGAAAGTACAGTTCACACTTAGAGCACGATAAACAAGAGATTACTGATTGCCAATTTTGTAACTTAGCACTAACTAGCACTAACTAGCACTAACTAGCACTAACTAGCACTAACTAGCACTAACTAGCACTAGCTAGCACTAACTAGCACTAACTAGTTACAAAATTCACAGGTATATTATTTGCACTCAAAGTTGTATTCCAGACTGACTGACTGACTGACTGACTGACTGACTGACTGACTGACTGGCTGACTGACTGAAAAAAGTATGACAATATTTAGTGAACATACCCAGTAGGCACAGCAACAATTTCCTGTGTATAAGCTGCTGGATACCAACCTGACCTTGAACAAACAAAATAATGCAGTTCTGTTAGTCAGATGTGAATAAAACCCAGAAACATTGTATATAAAACCATTAATAATTCATGAACCTACAACAATACACAATCAAAACTGTGAAGGCATCTCTAAATAGTGATACAGACTTTGTTCTGATTTGCATATCAAGGTTTAACTTGAAATATCTTGGTCAAATTACTTTTATTTTCTGTGTAACTTCGTAGTTAACTATTTGTTTCCACCCTTACAAGTATCATCAACATAACAATTTGTTTGTTTGTAAACATGAAGTATTGCTATTTGTGTTTAATATTAGATGAGGCTGCTTACTTTGATGTTTTGATGTTTTGACCATATTGCCATCCAGAGACAACTTCACTGATTGGATCAAGGACATCGCCCTGAAAACACACAACAAAATAACAATATAATGTTGATCATAACAATAATATTAATGCACTTTAGTTTAATTTAATTACATAACCCTGACATAAGACCGCTATGTTTATGTCATATCATGTCGTTATTTTGCATGAACCAGGCTGACAGACTGCCAATAGCTTGTCTGCATACCTTTCCTAAGAAAATTGAGAATTTTCTTTACCTGTTTGAATGAAAGCTGTGATTCCTCTGTTGCATTGTGGTCAAAAATGGCCATGATCTTCACTTTACTGAAAAATTGTAAATTAAAACAAAATCAAATTATGCACAGACGTTCAAACAACTTTCAAAAGATTAAATGTTGTACATATCCCCCATAAAATAGAGCTCCACCGGCCACAATATTATAACCTGAAGTGAGGAGAAAGTATGATAAATAAATTAATAAATGAGTTGCTTGCTTTGTTTAATAAATGTAAGCACAGTTAAAACCCATCTTCAGCTCAGTTTTCTACTGACTGATGCTTTTCCATTACTAAGAAACACAATGGTTAATTTATAATCATCTAACAATACCAAAAAAAAAAAAAATTATTTGAAATTTTTTTTTTAATTTTAAGACATATTGTATTTTGGTAAATTTGTTGGGAACTATCATTATAATATTTTTTATTATATACATTTTTATCCATGTTACATTACATTTATATATTTGAGGTTTTATATGTTAGTAGAGTGCAAACACTAAATGTGTGCAACAGTTGTCACTATTTAGCAGTAAATAACACTGATTAAACAAAAGAAAACAATAGAATTAGCATAAAATAGCACTATTTAGTGGTATTTATGTTGCACACTTTTAGTGCGTGCACTCTATGTTTAATTTAGCTTCATAAATTTTATCTTGTGAGAGTTTTGAGATATTGAGGAAAACTCTTATAAAGTTGAATTATTATTTAAATTATAATTCTCTAGTATATATACCTAGTTGCTGGACCAAATGGGTCTATTTCTTGTGCAATAGATCCATTAAGCTATCAAAACAAACACAACATGATCAGTAATCATTTGAAGAATGCCATTGATATCTAAAGCAACCCATTATTGGACTGTGCTACAAGGTTCACAATTTTTGAAACAATCCACACAGTCAAGTGCTTTATTAGTGAGAAGTTAGAGTCATTTTCATATAAATGTGAAACAGTGCTGTATAGTATCTTAACCGTAGCCTCTAAGAAGACATTCTAATCATCTGCCATATTGTAGGGGTATAGCAAAACCATACTGGCAGGATGCCATCCACTCATATGAAAAATTAATGACTTTATAAACGATACTTTATAATACTGTCTATAAATTCAAATCAATTACTAAGTTAGTATTTTTGAATGACTCCCCATCTAGCTGAGTGGTGGCCAGACTAAAGGGTTTGAATTATCCCCTCTCTGTTGTCTGATTTCAAACTGTTAGTCCTGGGGCAAGTTTCCCAAATATCATCAGTATCAAACACCAAAAGAGTTACTAACTATTTTGAATGATAACATGAGGTCTTGAACAAAGTGTCAAGTTGTCATACATTGGAATAGTGCTATTTCATTCAAAAGTCACTTGCTGGTCACTTCCAAACTTAATGAGTAAATAGGACTTGGGAATAACCTCCTATCCAGGCAACCCTTTTTCAGCCCTTTTTGCTTTTTTTACTTGTTCAGGATTCCTTTGCTGCTCTCTCGACTGAGACCTTGTGGTAATGTAATCCCATAATTGAAAAACAGGAAGCCCATCCAAGAAACTAGAAAGGAAAATGCTAAAAAGAGATGCCTGCAGAGGAGGCTAAGGACTTGATATCATCATAAAACTGATTCTTTAGTTAATTGACAAAATAGAGGGGAAACTTGCTCAGGATCTCATGGATTGAAATCAGGCAACTGGCCGTTCAACTGAGCTAACCTGTCAATCATGTGAACCTGTGTAGGCAAGACAGTTTCTTTTGAGATCCCTTACCTCTTGATCCTGGTATTGTGGTTTCTTCTTGACTTGTGCAAACCAACTTGACAACTTTTCTCTTAACATGGCTGCATTCTACACATCAACATAAAATGTTAATTGAGATTATGAAATTACTTGATTCCTCTCACAAATGTATAACTCATTCATTCATTCATTCATTCCTTACTTCATTCATTCATTCATTGATTCCTTCTGTCTGTCTGTCTTCCATTCAATTATTCATTTGTTCATTCATAGATTCCTTCTGTCTGCCTGTCTTTCATTCAATTCATTCATTCATTCTGTCTTTCCTTCTGTCTGTCTTCCATTCATTCATTGAGACTGTTCTTCCTCCATTCATTGATTCCTTCTGTCTGTCTGTCTTCTATTCATTCATTATGTCTTCCGTTCATTCCTTCTGTCCTTCTTTCCTTCCTTTCTTGGTTCCATCTTCCCATCTTTCCTTTTTTCATTCAATCGTTCTTTCTGTTTCCTTCTTTTATCCATTCATCATGCCCTTCCTTCATTCCTGCCATTCATTCATTTAATCTATTCATTCAGTTAGATATAAACCATATTTTTTTCACTCCCCACTTTCCCTCCCCCTCCTGTCCCCATTCCTCCTCATCTACAGCATAATAATAATAATCTAAATTCCAAAGCATCTGGCTTGCCAGTGTTAACTGTTGCTAAACAATATATTACAGTAAACCTGTCTTACATGATCATAGAAGTCCATGAAGGTCTTCATAAAGATACTTGATCTATCCACTACAAACACATAGCGTTTCCATTCCTCGGACAAAGACTGTGAAACATTTACAAAATTAATGATAGGTAGAAATCATTGATCTTCACAACTATCAGCAATATTATTGTTAATAACTTATAATCAATGTTTGGTTGTTTTATGTAATCCCAAATACCACTCAATTCATGCACAAATCAGTTTGGGCACAGTATGGGCTCATGAATCACAAGCAAGGGTGCTTCATATAGAGGAATCTGATGCTGATTACCATGGCAACTGATCAGGAGCTCATAAACCATAACTAATACATCAACCATAACTGATACAGGTTACCATAACGATGGAGCCGGAGCTCATGATACTGGTTACCATGGCAATCCTTTCTTTAACTTTACTTACCCTTTGACAAGATTCTTTTCTAAAATTTTCCAGCTGTTTTTTGAGGTTGTTATGGTACTCATCACACTGGACAAAAACACCATATTTATTCATTATGATTACAATGTAATATGACAACTGATCCAAAATAAAATAAAAAGGGAAATTAACTAGAAAAAAGCCGAGTCTTGTGGTATGGTTGACAGTTGTTGGATTACATTATATTAAGCAATTTTGTAATGTCTCAAATACTTAGGTCTTATTTACCGCCGACCAGTTATCTACCAGTTAGGTAGAGCATTGGACTATAGTGCGGGAGGTCACGGGTTCGAACCCTGTGGCTGGATCAACACCCAGGGTCTTAATTGAATAATTGAGGAGAAGTTTCTCCACCTACAAATGGTAAGATCTTCACGACCTCGCGGATAATGACTTAAAACCAGAGGTCCCGTCTCTCTACACTTCATTCACTACTCTGTATTAGAGGGACGTTAAAGAACCCACACTACTGTTCGAAAATAGTAGGGAATTCCCAGTGTGTTTGACCTGATCATACTAATTCACGCTAACTACATGATTGTAAGCTGTGTGGAAGCAAAATTGTGCCTAAATAGCAGCCCGTATAAATTAAAATAAAGAAATTGTAATGTGCATTGAGATGTACAAAATGTGCTATATAAGCACCTCACATTTTTTTTAATCAACCAGGAGGTCTGTTTTGTTATTGAAAAGTTGAAGACATTGCAGTACCTGCTTTTCTTTCTCTTCATATTTCTCTGTTGGTTTTTTACGTTGGCTTTTCTTTCTTACTTTCAATAATTCCGTCCTAGCTTTTTCCACTAACTGAAACACACACACACAAAATAATAATAAAATAATATTAATATAATAATATTATACCATGATAATGATTTAAATCTGATTAAATATTTGAAAAAGATTGCAGGCGTGACAGATGTATATATCAAAGCTCAGCCAATCAAACACATAATTCCAAAAATAAATAATGCATTCTGATAAGCTAAGCTTTGGGAATCTCTTTCGCATAAGATATGGAGTTTAAGATATGGTACGGCGATGCTCTGTACCATATCTTAAATTCCATAATAAGATACAAACTCCATGACGTTTACAGTACTTGTGGAATCCTCTACTACCAGCTAGTTATGAGCTATGAAGCTACCAATGCTGGTGAATTTGTCATTTGCTGAGTTCATTATTCTCAATAGTGAATAAATGAAAGCATGTGATAGTCTTTCTCATTGCTGCATTGTTTTACATATAAACAGAGTTTGTGCTAAAGTTCCAATACAAAATCCAAGCACTTTTCAAACACACAAATTTGATTTTCGAGGGCAAATTTCAAATAACTGAAAACGAGAGGCAAGGAGAGCCACGAGCATGTGCGAGGGATGCACAGTGTATAGGAACACATTATTAACACCCTACTTATAGTACCATACCTCTACTTTAGTTTTATTGTCATGGTTATAATTTTTCAGTATGGCCTGCAAAATATATTAAGTTAATATGTAAGAACAGGAATAATTACACCAAACAAAAGACATTGTGGTCTAGAGTAGAGGTTAGTGGATCAGATTTCAGTTCACATGACAGGTTCAATCTGTGAGTCTGAAGATTTTAGAACAATTCTTCCAGTAAGTTGGGGGAATTCAGAGATATAATAAAAGTAACATTCTGATCAGTCAGTAAATAACCAATCACATCAAATGTTTTTATTAATGTCTGAATAATGTCACTTTGACATTTCTTACACTTCTTATAGATTATATAACTTTGAAGGCAGACAGTACTGAGATGAGAACATTATTTTAAGTGGTCTATGGTCTGTAACAGACATACCTTGACATAGACATTATCACTTTCTACTAGAGATTCAATCGGTATGATCAGATCATTCATCATAAGTTTGGTCTGAAAACATCAAACACATCAATTATTGGTTAGAATTTTATTTATAAATCATCTTTATTTGCCATCTAGGAAGTCACCATCAAAATCACACAAAAATGTGCAAATCAAACAACACATAAATTTGATACAGATACTGCCGCTGTTTACTGATGAAATGTCTACTTTTTGTTGTTGATTTAGATTAAAAACTTTATCATCATCAGGGGTGGATCCAGACTAGTTCCACCTATTTCATGAAACCACTCAAACTTTTCAAAAAATAAAAATAAAAATATTCAAATAGATTTTTCCAAATTTTGCTAAGCAAAACGATTCTTTCAAGTTGATATCCACTGTGGCCACAGGAAGCCCATCAGAACATTTTTTATCAACAAACATCGTTTATTTCCGGTTTTCGATAATAATGATACAAACTATTCGTGTTAGGGAGCAGTCCCACGGGGAAAAAAAGCCACGCGCTCATGTATAAACCAGTGCCATGATGTTGTGTGACTTTGGAAGCAGTCAAAACCTTTTTCTATTGGTTTGGCACCAGTGGCATTGTTTTTTGGCACCAGTCAAAAGTCCTTCTGATTGGCTGGCCTTATTTTGGAAACCAGTCAAGATCGTTTCTTATTGGCTACTGATTTGGCTGGCACTAGTTGAAACCAGTAGGAAAATTATAAATAGAGCGTGACTGCTAAACAAATGTTGTCATTGCAAACTGAAGACGGCTGTGGTTAGTTTACGATTTTATTTCTTTCTGTCAAGATCTAATTGTCTATAAGGATTGATTTGGTATTTCGTTCAAAGACATCAAAACATTTGTTTGATCAAAGAATGCTTGTATATACTCACATACCGCGTGTACAACGGCGGTATTTGCAATATCGATGTCGAAAGAAATTGGCAAAGCAAGGCGATTTAATCGAGTCCGATTGAAATATTTCATTTGTTTGGTTGATTATCAAAGTTTTGATCGAGTTATCCCGTCATTTTTTACAGAATTTCACTCTGTTTGTTGAAAATCACAGTATTAATCGTAGCAAAATTGACTAACTTATGTCACTGTTGATCTGTTCTTTTGAATGCATGTTCACCCGGTCTCACGATCGCTTTGCGTGTCTTGTCACTTCGAACTGAGAAACGATAAGTTTTTCCCAGGAATGATCAGTCGGTTTCTAAGATATATAACTTTGCTTTATTTTTATTGCACAAATAGTGAATGAGACAGTAAAGTATGAGACAAGACGCTTTTACGATCACTCGATCGATTGTTATTACCAACAGCATAGCCTATATAAATAACCCACAAAAATACTGACTAAATACACATGAAACCAGTAAATAGCACGAATATTCAAACACAGCTAAAGAATAACTGATTCAAGCTCATTTTTATTGATTTAAAATCAAAAAGAAATTGTTAATTTCACAAAGACAGAAAAAGTAAATCGCGCTTCAAATTTCACTGAAACACAGAATCTGATTCAAAGGAACCTTATACAATGATCGTAGTTAGTATGACAAAATTAAAGAAAAATAAAAAAAAGTTGATTTGATATGGTTTGATATAGTTTAATTTTTTTTTTCCTTTTATCAAGCAATTTTTACATATTGTCCTTGAAGAGAAATGGCATTTCGATCTGTGACATTTTTTTCATAAAGTATTGTACCAAAATTGTTGTAAATATTCATCAAAATGCTGGAAATCGCATTTCCGAAGGTCTAAATTTCAAAATTTCGCGGGGGGGAATGCCCCCGGACCCCCCTAAAAACTCCCGTCTCTGGCGGTCGATGGACACACAATGGTGAGTTAAAACTTGAAACCACTCAACAAAAATCCTGGATCCACCCCTGCATCATGACAAAATATTCTGAGGGTATTTTCAAATCACGTTACATGTGTAATAAAATGTGTGACAAAGTTGCGTGACAGCTATCTAGGATATTTCTACAACCAAAAAACAAAAGCAGTTCAAACTCTCAGGAACAATGTCACCTGTGGTCCTGACAAACATGTTAATACCACCTCTCTGCAATTTCATTATGACGTCAAATCAAAACAAATCTATTGCTTCAACGTTAAGAATCATGGTCGGTAGAGGGGATACAGCATGTTTAATTTAATTAAAAATAGGCTAAAAATCTATTTATGATAAAAGAACAAAATATACGTACTATCGTGATTCTTATTCATGTAAACAAACCATGACATCATAGTGAAATAGTGCAATTAATATTTCACATTTTAGTGTTTTAGACGTCACATATAACCCAAGAATATAATGAGAAATTGCCAAGAATTGTTTCACATCTTATCATATTTAAACAGTTTTTGAAGCACAAGATATAAGTCCAGACATATTCTAGCATCATAACCTTTACATGTCCTCAAGCTCTCTGTTGCTAGGCAACCAAAAATAACAATAATTTATTTCTAGCAAATGATGTAAACTGTTGTTTCTTTTCTCTTGATCATATCTGTGATAATGGCAATTCTATGAATGCCAACAATTCATAAAATTACATTTATCACAGAATTTATCAACAGCAGTGATATATTTATATATATAAAATTCATGAATAGAAAATCACTACCATGACAGCATTTCTATATCTGCCACATAAATTATCCTGATTTGCATAAAGTTTAGCTTGAAATATCTCTGCCAAATTAAATCTAATTTCAAAAATATTAATCTAAAATAGCAGCATTAACCTACACATTTCTTAATAATATAAAATATTCATGTCCGATCTGTATGGAATACAAAATGTCTTGCCTTCGGCTCGACATTGTAAATTCCATACAGATTGGTCGCTCATATTGTATATATTACATATAGTTCATCAAATTAGTTAGTAATTCATGAACCTATACGTCCAATACAAAATCATTAAGCATCATTATAACACAGACTTTAACCCTGTTTGAAATATCTGGGCCAAATTACCGACATTGAATTTCAATTTTTTAAACTTAGAATATTGGAAATTTTCCAATATTAAAAATGTGAATCAAACAATGAAATCAATATTGGAAGAATGAAATCAATAATAAACTTTTAATGTGTATGCTTGAGGTGTTTTGACTGTAAAGAACTATTACTTGCTGTGTTTTTAATCATCTATCATGCATTCTCAATTTGACAATCACAAATCTTCCCACAACATAAATATTATGAATACATATCTTTGTTTTGACTGTGTAAAAATTACATTATATTACCAACATATGGAGAGTATCCTCTATATTGTATTATATAAAACCTATGTACAACAATTTACTTTAAACAAATATTATGATTTTTAACAAGAGACAAAAATCTCAAATAGTGACATCAGTGAACATCAAAACTAAATGATTGAAATAAAAAAAATAATAATAACTTGAATAAAAGCAATATTAAAATAACCATCTCCAAGCAGTTTTCATGTTAGTTCCCTTAAAGTCAGACACGAACAGGCTCAAGCTAAAGTTAATATTTATCATGACACCAAGGGAACATTAAGTTAATCCATATTGATAACAAACACAGCTTTCCAATAACAATGTAGCAATAATAACATAGGAAGCAACATAAAAAATCCATCACTGATACTTCATAATCTCGCATTCCATGGGAAACGCCTCCCACAAAAAAACTAGAAATCTAACACAAAATGCAATAAGAACAACACATTTTGATCATTCAAATAGATGTTAGTAGGTTGTAGTTTAAATTCATGATGACTTTGTTTATTCCACCTTTTTAAATGTAAAACCTTTTAAGATGTTCCGCAATGCTTTTTTATGTGGGGCCATAGAAATCGGTAATTTTACAGAAAAATATATACAGATCTTGTAAACACAAGCTACAAATTCGTCACTAAAATACGATGCACAACGATAACAACAATAACAATAGTAATAACAACAGTAATAGCAACAACAGAAACATTAAGAACATCAACAACAATAACATCAATAGCAGTAACGAGAACAATGACAACAATAATAACAATAATAATAACAATAATAACAATAACAACAATAACAACAACAACAAAACCAACAGCAGCAGCAACAACAACAATAACAACAACAATAACAACAACAATCACAACAACAATCACAACAACAACAACAATTATAACAACAACAACAATAACAACAACAGCAGCAGCAAAGACAAAAATATAATTAGCATAGCAAACTATACCAAGAATAACACAAAAGCAGCATAAAATCTCTTAATCTAGCATTCTTCAACTACAGTTATATCAAGATGACGTATTGGTCCTTGCAACTATTGTAGAGATGAAATCGACACGTTAGTCAACCTGGCACGTTTTGACCTGGATTGCATAATTATAAGCTGATAAAATGCAAAACTTACGATTTCTTGGCGCCTGTTTTCTATGTCTTTATGTGTTTCCATAATGTCTGTGATTGTCTCTCCTAAAGAAATAGTATCAACATAAAAATATGTCCAATTGCAAATGTTGAATTTTTTTTATTTAAACAACATCAAAGAATCAAAATGTTGAGCTTCAGACACAATTTCGAAACAGTTCCAGACGCTTTCGATAAAGTGATAATCTTTTAACTTTTTGAAACCAAAAACTAAAGATTTGTATTTTCTAGAACGATCGAATATATGCTTAAATATCTTTTTTTTTTTCTCTCTCTCTCTCTCTCTCTCTCTCCCGCTAAAAGCATAATTTTTTTCTTTTGGTGTTGGTGATAAAAAAAATTATAAATCCGAGCAATTTGATAGTACCTTTTTTTAAAAAAAATAATTCCGTTGTGGTTGTGTTTCGGACATTTTTTAATGAAAATTTTCATAAATATTACACGCCAGTTTGGTGACAAATAAACAGGATCTTGGTGCCGCTTGAATTGAACTTCACAAAAGGAGTTCAAGCCCCATTACCCCCGTCTTTTTCATCAAAACAAACCATTCAAATAGTCACACTACAATATTTTGTAAAAGGAGAAGTGATAATTATTTTTTAATGTTCAAAATTTGACGGGAGATTTTTTTAGCGTCAAAATAAAATTTCATGTGTAAATATGCGAACATGCATATAAAAAAAATCTTGTTGAAAAATGGCTCGCAAATGCACGAACAAAATTGAGGAATTTTATGTGATCATATCATTTATCCACTACGAATATAATATAAAAACAGCTTAGCAAGGGGTAAAAATTAAAAGCAAAATATTATTGATCAAAATAACGTCAAAGATTGACCTTATTTTAATAAATTATGCAGAAATTTAAACTTTAATAAATCAAACTTTATCGTAATGTGTTAACAAAATTAATTTTAGTGCCGTTCTAAAATTAATTTGAGCAGGTTTATTAATACATGTGTCAAATGAAGCATTTACCTAAAATTTGAGCAGGTCCTTTGGAACTAGAAGCCATTCGAGAAATTTTGGCCAGAGCTTGATGAAATATGCTTGATGCACCAGAAAGATCTAAACACACAGAGCAGTCTATTTCAATATCAAAATTCAAACAAAAATCATAATTACTTCAGAAAGTAGAAAACTCCTGAACTACAAGACTTACTTTGTAAAGCTTTGTGGTAGGCCCTTGCTGCACTAGAAAGCTCCTTTAAGACAGGAGCGATATCAAAAATATTCTGCAAAGGAAGCAAAAATCACAATTTATACGGGGATGCAAATCATTCGCATTTATGAGGAAAAAATGGAACTGGTCAAGAAGTACACAAAAAATCAGCTAATATTCGCTAAAATTGACGTCCTTACTTGATAGGTTTTTGAAATAAGTGTGTGTAGATCTTCAATGTTTGAGGATTCCATTTTTGCAGGCAAAAACTTGTTTGAAGTTGGGAAGTTGGTAGTTTGTGTGTGACCTCTCGTCCCGAACTGGCACGACTCACGTCCGAAAGGATAATCAGCCTCGATCTGATGATGTGACTTCAAATAAGCTGACCGCTAGCTACCTAAATATACTCCAAAACAATCTAAGACCAGAGAGATTTTAATTTAGTCATGTTGTTTATATAGAATCTAATTCTTAATATGATTATGGAAAAAAAATTTAATTTAAATTCTTTCATTAGTAATAGACTCTCTGTTTTTCGTGATTGATATGATAAAATTTTTGCTCTTTTTCGGCAGCGGTTTATTGACTTTCTTTTTATCTTTCATGTCTATTCTTTTTCTGAATCATTGAAGTTTTTCATTGTCTTTTTCTTTTTCTTTCTTTCAATCGTTTTTTTTCAAATTCACTTTCCTCTCAACTCTCCTTTTTTTCTTTATTCACTTCTACTTCTACTTTTTCCGGCCATCGGATTATTTCTTCTCTTTGCCCAAGTAATTATTTTTCACCAATCTTTCATTTTTATTGCGTCACAGTCTTGTTTATTAGCGTGATGTTAATTTACAACCAATGTAGTCGCAAAGTCAATATTCAAAGTACTCTGTCAATAGATGTCGAATGCTCGTGAATAAAGTATGGATCTACAGTGTCAACATGACGTATTTTAATAAGAAAGCCGATCAAATGAGTCATCCTTTAGTTTTACGCCTTCAGGGATCGAGAGGTGGAAATGCTATAAAAAAGGCAACAAAAAAAAACTGAAATAGAAAAAACGAAAAACAGGTGGAAGCGTACGTCGTAATTTGTAAACGTTAGCAGCGGGGCACTGGGGCCATCTATTTAGACCGCATACTGGTCAAATGAGTCATCCTCTAGTTTTACGCCTACAGGGATCGAGGAGTAGAAATGCTATGTATTTAAAGACTTCAATGCAAATGACTCATGTGTTCCTCAAAGTATAAAAAAAAAACAGAAGAAGAAGAAGAAGAAAAAAAAACACACAGAAAGCTGAAAAAGAAAAAAAAAAGAAAAAAAACCAGGTGGAAGTGTACGTCGTAACATTTGAACGGTAGCAGCGGGGCACTGGGGCCATCTATTTTGCCCGCATACTGGCTGGATAATTGAAAGACGTTTTTCAGTTTTTGAGTGAAAATCAAATGAACGGGGGGGGGGGGGGGGGGGGAGGACAAGGATTTTTTCAGAGGGCTGTTGCATCAGCATCAAGAAAGGACCCTCAGTAGGACCTGTTGCAGATGCCTTGCGATAAGACAATAATCATTAGAAAAGAAATTTTATATTGATCACTCTCATAGAGGGGTTGCAGCCCCACAGTCCTCCCACCTCTACCTCCCCTTCACCCAAGATCTGTGGAGGGTCTGTATATCCCATACGTTGGACGACACTTCAATAAGACCAAGCTAGCCTCCCCGATTTTTCCCCGTAGGGGAGAGGGGGCGAGAAAGCATGTACACAGGCTAGACCAAGCTGGCTAATCATATATTTTTTCAAAAGCTCATAACGCCCTTCGAGAAACCAAGCGATAAATTAGGACTAGCTTAGTCTTCTGAAAACAAAAGATCAGAACCCCTGCTTGCACTGATGCTTGTCTTTGGATGTTTGCCCAATTCTAGATCATGCTGCCTGTCCTTTGGCAGCATGATCTAGATACGACTATAGCCTTCGTTAGCTACTCAGCGTAAAGGACAAACCATAGAAATATTACTGGCCTTGAGGATCCCTAAATCTTTTGGAGTCGAGAGAGAGATCACTGCGTCACAGCCAGAAGGGTATTCATGCAAAATGTAACATTTCATATGATACCCCAACTTTATAGCCTGCGTTACATCCGGTATTTTCTCTCCTAAACAAACGTATGTCCGTATGCACGCAGGCTACTACCAAAACAACTACTCCGAATTTGGGAATGAACCATGCAACTTTTGGTCTTTTCTAGTCAATGTAAGTGATTTCAGTCCGTAGTGGCTGACAACCAGACAATGAGCCCGGTGCAGTTAGTGTTTGATATCGAAGTACTGAGTCTCTTTCTTTGCATAGACTTTTTATCCGATTGCACGAATTGTTTTGTGTATTCGTGAATGTGCATGTGGGCGACTCTACTTCGCGGCATGGTGGAACGGCGGAACGGCGTCATGCGGAATGATGGAATGGCGAAATGAGTGACTGGATACTAAAACACGGAATTTCCAAAAATATTCCATATGACATATAGGATGGAGACTGTAGGTTAAATCTCATTTCTTTACTAAAATACACATTGAACAAAGTTATTTATATGCTATGAAATTATTTTCGATCTAGATGCGATCCATGTATTAGTTACTTTATACTAAACCAAATAAATGAGTCATTTAAAAGGTCCAATGCACTGCCTCGAGGCCTACAATATATCTGGACGAATCACTTTGAAATAATAGTCTCTCTCACAATAAATTTCAACAGATCAAAACTGCGGATATGAGTCATGGTATTGAAGTCGATGCTCTACTTGAGTGTTGAAGCAGTGAGTAGAAGAAATACGGGTACGGAAAACTTGCTCGATTCAAACAATCTCGAATTCCCAACAATTCTTGGTAAAAAAATGAAACTTTATACCACAGGTGGTAAAGGCTCACTGTTAGTGTTGCTTTCATCACCCACCTCACCCCTCCCCTCCCCACCTAATATTAGCGTTGTTTGTGATGTCTTGTATTTTGCCTAATATTAGGTGGGGAGGGGATGCGCGAGTGATGAAAAGAACACTAACAATGAGCCTTTGCTACCTGTGTTTATACAAGCTTGAGTTAATTATAACTGTCTCGGTCATTCATATGTCATATGGAATATTTTTGAAATTCCGCGTTTTAGTGTTAAGTGTCTCATTCCGCCATCCCGTCATTCCGCATTCCATTGAATTTTCGCGAAGTGAGGTCGCCTTTTCGCCCTCCTTTTGTAATACTAAACCGATATAATAAAAGACAGTACATGTTGACAGCAATCTATTGTTAATATAAGTGATGGACACAGAATGGACCAATCAGTGCCCTTTGACAAGAATACTAGCTCAATCCCTTCCTTGTTGGAGCCTTTGAATTGCTGCCATTGTCTTGTTACAAGCTAAAAGGAGCTATCAGAGTTGGTCTGTTATTGCAGTAAATGTTCATCGAATAATTCAGCTAGTTCGACAACTAAGTGAGACTGGCACAGCTATCTTTGTATGTTATTTGTTTACACTGAAAATGCCAGGTTTTTTTGATACACTAATATTTGTATTAGCAAATTCAACTCGATGGTCCTATCTGAAAGAGGGAAAAAGTCTGCAGAAAGAATAACTTCCATGTTTCTTTTACAGGGTTTTCTAGAAGGAAGTGGTCGAAAGTAACATTTTCGACAGGTAAGCGTCCTTTCGTAGAAGACGTATGAAACAACGTACGATCTGGCGTGACATCTTTGCAAACACTCCAACATTGCTTGTTTGTTCATCTTTACAACTTGTTATGGTCAATTTTAGATTTAAAGACGTCTGTCTGTAAATAAGCAGTATTTGTCTTCAATTTTGATTTCTTTTGAGATCCTTCGGTGATTGCTTTTTGGGCAACAACAGCGGAAATGAGAACTGGCCTGGACAGTCACGTAATACATATCACTATAGCTTGCTGTTCACACTGAAGTACAGTACTTTACGAAATACGACACGTTTGATTTCAAACATGCATGTTTCGACAGCGTTAATGTAACTAACAATTTCAGAGAAGCGTATTTGTGTTTCTAAAATACTAAATTACATGTGCATGAGCTAGAGTGCACGCGCTAAAAGTGTGCTACAGTTGTGACTATTTAGTGGTAAATAGCGCTAATTAAACAAAAGAAAACAATAGAATTAGCATAAAATAGCACTATTTAGTGGTATTTATGTTACACACTTTTAGTGCGTAAACTCTAAGTAAATGTTCAAAAAGGAATATGTAATCTAGTAACTGTTAAAATGTTTTTTTCGGGGGGGGGGGGGGGGGAGGGTGAGGAGAAGGGGACATTGAAGCGGAATCCGGATTACTGGGGGCAAATATTGTGGAATACAGCATATTTGAGGAAAAAAGTTATGGAATACGGAATGTATTCCAATACAATATCTATTACAAATGAAAAAAAAAAAAAAAAAAAAAAAAAAAAAAACGGGGAAAAAAAACGAAAGACCCTCGATTTCAGTATATCTTGCATGTACAAAAAGTGTACCATTACATTGTTTTTGTTATTGAGGAAATATGAAAAAAATACTTGTAAAAGAATAACTTGGGAATGAGAATACTTTGTCTTTACAACAACGGAATACGAAATATCTCGCTTCAACCACCGATGTTTTTGCAATTTATTCATTTCACAGATTTCAGAAATAATGATCCACTGATATATGTTTCCGTAAAATTATCTTGAAGCGCATTTGCTATAATAGCTAAAAGCTTAAAAACGTTGATCAGTGTCAGTGGCTTAATAATTGATAAATAATTTGTGGTTTGTAGTGAAAATTGCCATATGTGCATGTAATATAATAATTGGGATAATTGGGAAAAATATCCTGCAAAAAAAAATTGCCCAATCCCCCTCAAATATCTAATGGTCCCTCCCTAATACAAAATGGTTTAAAACTGTAGATCTTTTGATAATAGTTGCTGATTCTGATACTGACTGAAACCGTTAAAAACAATTTTTGAAAAACCAGCGTGAAAATATATGCTTTCATGCAAAACAAAGCGAAATTTATGCAACAATGACAACTATGAATAAACAAGATGCTCTCATGAAATAAACTGAAATACTGAATCATATACAGTATAATAATTATTATATTCTACATTCAAACTAGTTCTGTTTCGCGTTAGTTCTTCCAGAGTTTATACTTCAAGAAGATAACCCAACCAACCAATATGGGGATTAATGTTGAAGAGGTCGAGAACAGTTTCGAATGGGAGACGTTTAAGGATGGAAAACCATATCTTGGTACTTACAAGCAAGAAATCCCAAGTAAGTACGAATTCTAGTAAATACACAATTTATATAAAACGATACCCTTCCTTCACCCCCTCCCCCTCCTCGAAAGGTCCACGTACCAATCATCGTGTTTCATTTTGGTCGATTCTGATACTTATTTGAATGGGCGCATGACTTGGCTTTTGATTTATTGATTACGACTTGACCTTCAGCATTTTGTTTGGCCGAATTTAGCCCTTTGAAGTATAATTTGATTTTGCATGCTTTGATTTTTAACAGAAGCCATTTTGAGCATTTGGATTGAGCATTATCGACGCTGCATATTGGTCGATTCTAGATCTACCGTCATTTGCACATATTGCGGCATTCGTGGACCATCAGTACTGCATGTTTTGATCTCAGTTTTCACCACATTGATGACTTCGCAAAACTATATAAATTGTAACTGTGTTTGGTCTAATTGACGTGGTTTCATCCATCCATCCATCCATCCATTCACTCGTTCGTTCGTTCTTTTGTTCATTCATATTCATCATTCATTTATCTGTTCTTTCATTCATTCATTTATTCATTCGTCAATCCATCCATTCATTCGTATATCATATTTTTGTTATTTCAGAGCGAGTTCGAATGATGACCATGAAGTTGGACCTCGACGACTGGGTAAAAATAGATGAAACCTACGCCTCTCAACAACATGAAAAAGAACGACTGTTGGAAATTTACAAAGACAAAGTTTTTGTGACAAACCATGACGAGAGCACGATACTAGCCAAGAGAGAGCTACTGGAGACGTTGTGCAAGTATCTCCCAGGTAACGGATTGCATTCAGTTTTGGCATATCAAAATTATGGTTACAGGAAGGGTTCACGGGGTCTTTTCGTAAAAAAATTGCCAGTGTGCGTCGGAAGTTTTGCTATTTGAATAAATTATATATCAGTTTAAAGCTGAATAACGGAGGAATATGACTATGCTGTTTTTTATTCAAAATCGAGAAAAGATCGCGATTTTTTGTGCTCCGAATGCAAAGTGAGAGCGTTTGTTTGAAAAGTTAACAAAAGACGATTTTTTGCACAACCTAAATCATCTCATAAGTGGCTGTAAAATCGTGTGAGCTATTTTTGATATTTTATTTGGTTAAAATATAAGTCGGAGTTAGATTTTTCATCAATTTCTTTTAGTGAAATCTGATACTTTTTACCATGAAATGAAATGTAAAAAAAATTGAAAAACACGATTTTGTAGCTTTTGAAATTAAACAAAATTTTCAGTCATTTTCGTCTAGTCACTTATTTAGCTTTTAACATCACATGGGAAAAAATATCCTGCAAAAAAGAAAATTGTCCAACCCTCCCCCCCCAAATATCTAATGGTTCGTCCCTAACTCTATCGACATCTTCACCAATTCAATAATCGGCTAAATCACAATCATCATCATCATCATTATCACTTATTTGAAATTAGATAACAATAGCCGTCATCCTCTACAAAGCATAGCAAAGCATAGCGCCTAATACCCTGGGTACCAGAGGCCGCGAGGGGCCTCGCGTCTCTGGTACCCAGGGTAAGCGCCTAATACAAACTGACACAAATTATAATTTAAGAAAAACTCAATTCCTCAAATCAAAAGTATTCAGAACGTTTTAAACATGTATTTGTAAATAGAATAATGTATAATTAATGTATTTTACCTTTTTAGATTGTTAAGTAACTTAATGATATGTATTTTATCTTTTTTAAATAAAGACTTACTTATCAATTTTACGGCAGATGTCCGAAACGAGTCTCTGCCAGGCTCGGTGATCTTTGACAATCTCTGACCATGTGTTGAGGGCTCCACCACGCTTCAGGAGAGTCGATTTTGGTGTGTCTTTATACCTTAGTCATCATCCTTTGGTTTTTCTCGTAGAACGTTTCCCCGACAAGTTTGAAGCAAGAGAAGGAGGAGTCTACAACAAGATGTTGAAAGAGTTCATCTCATCCTCGGACGGGCCTGGTGAAGAGGACCCTCTTTTTAAATGCGGTCGATTGACACAGGAGGACTGGTGCGTAATGGAGTGGAATGAGGAACATGAGGCTTACTGCCTTACAGCAGGTACAGTAGCAGCAGCAACAGAAGCAGTAGTAATAGCAGCAGTAGTCATAGTAGCACCAGCAGCAGCAGTATCACCACAGCAGCAGTATCACCACAGCAGCAGCAGTAGCATTAGCAGTAGCAGCAGCGCAGCAGCAACAGCAGTAGCACCAGCAGCAGTAGCACCACAGCAGCAGCAGTAGTTGTAGTAGCAGTACACTGAGCTTTTGTCTTCTTTAATTACAGGTATTGTTTACTTCCCAATGAGATGGTCCTTGCAAGAGAAGTGGAATTTGCCCATGATGTGTATGTATTGGTTAATAACCCTTAAGTCTTGTCCATTCGAAATGTCGAACCTCAAACGATTTGATGATCGATCATCGAGATTTTGGTGTGTAGGTCTTTTCCGCGCCCTAAAATCGTTTGGCGATCTTTTAAGCGTTGATGTTATCATGTACAGTTGTCAACAATAATGGTTAAAACAAAAAGCGGTTTTATGTCACCGAGTGTTTGTTGAAAGGAAAACCGGAGAAAACGGAGAAAATTGTACTGTCAAAATCATTCATTTGTTGATCGTATTTGCAGACCAATCCTCCTACTTCTAAAAATATTTCAACCTTACTGCATTGCCACAGTTTCTCAAATAATGATGATTATGACAGTGCTTGTGTACATTTATCAGTCATAAGCGGTTATAAATTTAGAATTCATTTATTTAATGATATTTTAACAGGTTTGAACAATTCAGCAAGCTGATTTAAATAGCGACCTGTGAACCTCCGGTTTAACTTCCTTATCCGAGAAAACGCGAAATTCTAACCATTTGCAAATGTTATTACTCCTCGGTTATTCTAAGACCCTGGGTGTTGGTCCTGCTCGCCATGGGGATCCTGCACGATAGACCGGTGCTACTGAGCCAACCGGGCAAATTACATTTTTTAATGTAAATTTTCGTTGCAGCTATTCATCAGCCAGTCGATGGCTTCACCAAACACCTCAAAACAATGGTTTACAATCTGTTCAAAACAATGTCTCCTGATGCTCCAGTTTACCGGGGAAACTGGGCCGTCTTCAACGACCTCGACGGTCCTCTTGACCTATATACCCCCGAAGGCCATGTGGAACGAAACGAAGCAATGGCTGTCGTCCGACCCTACGAGGGAGAAAAGACAGGCCGTATCTTGACATTTAGGTGCGAGTATCAAACTCTTCGAAAGCTGGAGAAAAGTAATGCCATAATTTTCAGTATCAGGACGTATCAGTTTTACCTGGAGAAGTTTAAAGAGTTTGACAGAGAAGACACGGAGATTTTGGCGAAGACTATTGAGAACATACATCCAGATTTCATCGAGTACAAAGGTATGTCAATCAATCAATCAATCAATCAATCAATCGAGCAATTCATCAATCAATCAATCAATCAATCAATCAATCAGTGAGTCAATTCATCAATCATGCAGTCAACTAAATAAGATATATCAAACGATCATCAATCGATCATTCCACTGGCATTGGGATTTCCCATTGGTTCCTATAAGAACTCAAATAAAGTTCAAAATTATGTTTTCTCTGATCAGTGAATATGCAAAGAAAACAAAACATTCGTTAGGTACAGCAAACAATCCATAGCCATATTGACTGTAGATTCTAGTTTGGTGTTTTCTACTGTCTATGGCCACAAATCTCGAAAAAATCATGAAAACTGCCGACACTTCCTTGCAGTGGACAATTTCGTCAAACTGGGAGCCATCTTGGATTTTGTTTAGATGGACAGGAGACCCCACAAAAAATGAACATTACACAAGAACCCCACCGAACGACGGTAATTTTTCGATCTAAATAAGCAACCAGCGTTGTAGCCTACTATCGCATCCGTTTTTAGTGTCCAGGCTAAAAACGGATGCGAGAGGAGCCGGTTATTAGCGTTGTTGATCTTCCAAAACAGGTGTTGTTATATGCGAGATTTTACTGTAGTGACTCTCATTATCAAATATCCAATTTTTTTAAAGGTGCCAAGTTCTGGAAAGATGCTGCCCTAAAATACTTGAAGTATAACGTTCTTGGACAAAAAGACGAGGCGAAGGAGGAGGAAAATAACTGGGCGTTAAAGCCGTGGAAAGCAAGCTCTGTGTTGGTTGTTGGAGCCTCTGTTGCCTTGGCTGCCTTTGTCTTTTTAAAGATCAACAACTGATGAATTCCAAATATTACTAATAATGTGCATTATCCACTTATTAAAGAAAAATAATTATTGTGGATAGAAAGTAGGAACTACCGTATAAGCACAAGCTACCAAAAAACAATATATTTTAGATCTTCGATAGATGTTTTCTTTTTCTTTTTTTCCGTTTTTTATTTTATTTCATTTTATTATTTTTTTTGAATGTTAACTTCCTGATGTATATTAGATTAGAGTAGCGTAATATGGTATCTGATAAGAACGTTTTCACACAACGAGCTATCTTATGCTAATGAGTTTTAAAAAAATGCTAATGTGTCGCTGGAGCTCTGCTAATGAACATTGTACGTGGGAATGTACCGGCGTAGATGCACAAAGACAAAGGCAAGTTCGATCAGCTGATTATCGTAAAAGTTTTACTTTTTGTTGGAAAAGCATAAAATGTTTGTTTTAACTACTTTACAATTGTTGCGTCTCTTTTTACGTTATTGGTGCATCTACGCGTACATTCCCACGTGCAATGCACTCCTCTGGCTCATTAGCATTTGTTAGAACTCATTAGCATAACTGATAGCTCGTTGTGTGAAAAAGCTCTATTATGTTCGACAACCATTTGAGGTGTTGTCCCGTGTGGGACTCCCTTGTTCTTTTGTACCTTTTAGTGTCAGATTTTTCGCAATATGCCCTTATAACTTTGGAAATTGTTCAATTTGTAAACTTAATAATTTTGGAAAAATAATAATGTCAATCGATCAAATGAGACCATAACTTTTAGAATCTGAAATCAGATTCGGCAAATTTCAGATAATTTATGCATTTATGTATCTTTGAGGGTCATTTTGAAAATCGATCGTCGACTGAGCTCCCCTACCAAGTTTTCAAAACCTCGTAAAACATTACTTAAAAAGCTTTGTAGCAAAGTGTGTGAAGTGAGAGTTATATCAAAAATAAGATTTACATCTATAGCCAAGTTCGGTTTTCAAATTAGTAAACAACTAAAAATAACTGTAGAATTGTATTACAAGTCTTTCATATTGAAGTAGTACAGGGGCGGCGGAACCGGGGGGGCCGGGGGGCACGTGCCCCCCACAAAATATTGGTAAAAATATATTAATGCATGAGTTTATACAAAAAAATTGTTTTGTGATTTTCCGGTTAGTAAAGTTTTCCAATTAGATGCTACGTGCCATAATACGCATAAAACGAGATGACTTAGCTCTAGTTATTATTTTCCTTGGGGTGGGGAGGGGTGGGGATTATAGTGCCCCTTTACGGCTGTTGCTGTTCCGCCGCCCCTGTAGTAATATAAGGAATAATTAAAATCAAACCAAACCATCTCTTTAGAAATATAGCTATCTTTCAGCTAACAAGAGAACAGTCAGTGGCTTCTATACTGAACCTGATTACACCGAGAGAGCCTTATACAGGTAGTGCGCTCGATAGTGCGCATAAAACCCCCTGCACCATTGATGGGTTTTTAGTAGCCTTTTTTATTAGTAGCCTTTTTTATTAGTATCTAGCTGTCATATTTTTCAAAAACTTAGCGTGGTTTTAAAAAATTTGCCATTTTTACCATTTATTGCGTTTTACGGTCCTTTTGAATAACTTTATTCTTTGTATCTACGGTGATTATATATTAAGGTCGGTACAATGAGCTCCCTTGTGTGTACCAACGATTTCACGCGAAAAAATATGTTGCGCAACAAAACTTTTGCTCCCTCATATCAAACTGATTTAATATGAGGGAGCAAGCTCCACGTGTGTAACGATTTTAATATGAGGGAGCAAAACCCGGGAGTTTTGAGCGGAGCTTTTGCTTTTCTGGGGGGTGCACGTGCACCCTGTGCACGCCCCTTGGTTACGGCCCTGTAACGTGCCTGTTGAGAGCAGCCCTAACGGTTCCCAACGGTACATATTTAGTAGCGCTTGTTTATAGGGAGGCGAACTACAATCCCATACACAATGATATGGGAAATAATACAAAATGTCGTTATAACTGTTTCGTACCATTCTCTAGCCTCCCCCCCCCCTCCTCCATGCTTTGAAACCCCCCCTCCACTCCCCACACACACACACACATATTACCGATCAATATTGAATCCCAACCGTGGTTCTCAGTAATCCTTGTGGCATTAACATTCCATAACTTATCACATCTTTTGTGCCTGTGTTGCGGCCCTTGAGTTAGCCAGAGTCGAACAGGCCTTCTGGGGAAGGGAAGGGGTCTATTTTTCCTCTTTCCTCGTTTTTCCCACACTGAGAGCCTGATACTCGATCGAGTTATCCTCGAGCTAGTTCTAACCAAATATCGCTAAAATCACGTGATCTAGTTGATGACGGTAGTTGTTATGAGACTAAAGCATGACGGGAGAAACTCTAACACACGAATTTTATATATAGCCATTCCTGAAATGGTTGTCCAGACAATGTGAAAGAAAAGAAAGAAATGATAAGTCAAAATATACAATGCTTCATCACATAATTATATAATGAACTATGTAACTATATAATATATGCAGGGGGTGATCGTTGTTTTAAGTCTAACCTTATAGAGCGTTTTCACATAACGAGCTTTCCTATGCAAATGAGTTCTAAAAAATGCTAACGGAATTGCACGTGGGTATGTACCGCGGGGGCGCTTTGATCCACAAAGACAAAGGCAAATTTTGATCATCTTATTAGCGCTAACGTTTAACTTTTCGTTGGAAGAGCATGAAATGTTTGTTTTAACTACCTTGATACATCTTTTTTACATTATTTGTGCTTGTTGTGCGCCGAAGTGTAAGTACCTACATGCAATGTTCATTAGTAGAGCTCCACTAGCTCATTAGCATTTTTAGAACTTATTAGCATAAAGATAGCTCGTTATGTGAAAACGCTCTCTTGAAACAAGAAAACTGAAAACTTGAGATATGCAAATGACATTGTTATTCGCTAAATCAGTATTTCAACTGGACAACCTTTTCAGACAAGAATAGCTGTATATATATATAAAAGTCTTTCATGATTAAAACAAGTGCGTGAGTTTTGATAAGGATGTTAATCTTCAAGCAATCAAAACGAATAAACAAAAATTGTTTGCAAAAAAAACCACAAACATCACGCATATAAGTAAGTATATTATTAGTGCTAATGCCGGTTAAAAAGAAAACTATTTTAATATATACATCATGAATGAGCCCAATTATATATAAAAAGAAAAATACGAGATTAGTAATTGTTTAGGAAATGAATTCTATAGTTTTATAGTTGTAATCTGCTAATATCCTGGCTTAGATTTACGTCTGTCAAACTTTAATCCTCTCATTTTGACGGCGGGTGAGCCGCAACAGAACTCTACAAATCGTCTTCAGGTTTAAAAAACTGAGAAAATATTATCACAAGTGTGATTTCTAAGTTCACAGTGCAGAGGAAAATGTCGGTGTTATTTTATAGAATTATCAATGAAAGTTTGATCTTGTTAAGGTTTGTTTGTGGATCGATTGTCTAGAAAACCCCGAAGTATTTACAAAAAATACCGTCTCTTCATATACTAATTAAAATATAATATAAAACAAACCCGAGAAGCATCACTTTATAAACCTATTTTGTTATCTCCCCTAAACGCAGAAAAATACAATGTGTTCTAAGTTTCGTTGAAAAACATTGGTTTCTTTTTGGCAGTTTTTCGCACTTCCTGGGCACTTTGAATCCTTCGTTTGTCTTTCGCACTTTCTTGCAAACTTTTCGGGGTTCGTCTTGATTCTTCTGTTAGGAAAAACTTTACTTTAGTTGCCTTTTCTTCCATTTTCCCATTTCGTAGAGTTTTTGAACAGTTAGCAGTTTTCAAACAACCAAGTTCTAGAAGTCTGTTTCGAACTTTTTCCTGTTTTTGTAACGTGATTTTACGTTCAGCGCGAAAACTCTTCAAAAAGACCGTTTTTTCTCGGTCAAAATGTCGAAGCTCCTTTCCAAGACGAATTTCATGTTGATTATTAAGTTTATGAGCTATTTCCTCATTTTTCGAGCCGACAAAGACCAACTTTTTCAACTCCAGTTCACTTTGAGAACAGCAGACATCTTCCATGATATATTAGTTTCATTCAATTGCATCAAATCTGGCAAAAGCCTCATTTTTTACATCATGTCAAGAAAAACTGCTTTCATTATTAAATATACCACACTACCTCTTAGCAACCAAAAAGCGATTGAAAGAATTAAATAATTTATGCTTTCGACTGGTTTTAGAAAAGTCTTTATAGCGCCGCTATTTATTTGCATTTGAAATACTTTTAATCTTTACTTCGATCACTCAAAATAAAATTGACTTATTGCGTCGTTACTCTAAATTACAATAGTCTAGCGTTACGCACCAAGACATTGTTTATGATGCTCGTTTAAATATATACCGACAATTTGACATCGTTGCTCTAATATAATTAATTTATTACTTACGAAATATATATTCACCTTTCAAGAACTGAGAAAAAAATCAAACGTAAAACAAAAAAGTCCTCGCACAGATATTTGAAAGAACTTGTTCTCCATTATAAACTCAAAGAGAATGTTTTTTGATCCTCAAATTAAAATTCGTATAAAGTTTAAAGTTGTAATTGACAGAAATGTTTATGATCGGAAGTTGGTAGTCATGGTGACGTTTAAAATAATTTTTTTCTATATCAATTGTCCTACTTTTGTCATTTTTTCTTTCTTTCCCATTCTCGAATATCTAGTAAGAATCGTCATGTTTTAAAAGTTTGATGATTGGTTCCCTTAACAATAGTTCAAGTGTTGTTCTGTGTGCAGCTTTTTGGGTTCTGACAGGGGAGGGGGGTGGGTAAAAGTTCCCACCGCTGTCTTTCTGGGAAAACAACTCCAGCTAAGGGAAACTAAACGCGTTCTCTTTCAAGTAAAATGACTTCATAATATCATAGTAGGGTACTTTAATAAGCAATTATTACCAATCGATTTAACGTTACATATTTTTCCTACAATTCCACTAAAATATTTTACCGATACAATTACAACAATCCTACGTAAAACCATAGCTCGCCTTTGCGTCCTTTCGGATGAAAACCCGAACGAGGAATTCGACAACATTACAAAAATAATTTTTGCAACAAATAATTCTGTAACAACACTAGCTAATAATAGAATTGAGAATATTCGAGTAATACAGTACAAAACTCGGCCGCTAAGGTTTCTGGGCAAAAATACTTTACCCAGAATTCTCCCTTGCGACATGACTGACATCTGTCAATCAAATACGTTACCTAGCAACCTAATGTGATAGATGAGATTCAATGAAGTCAAAAAATTACACCGATATATTATGTCCCTACAAGATAAAATTCAAGCCAAATTTCTACCTTGTCTATCTTCGATAATTATATTTATCAATGTGACAAACAAGGTTTTAGTTGACGTTTTTAGTTCTCTGTCAAGAATAAAGCGAGTGATTCAATGGCGGACGGTTGGAGTGTTTAGCGTGGTGTGTCTACTCTTCAACGTCGAATACGTCTTCCTTGACAAAGAATTCAATAGTTTCTACATCCACCTCCTTCGAGATACCTTCCAAGTTGTCTGTCTCGAGACCTACAAAAAACAATTGCAACACACATTAGTCTATAACCACAAAATGATATACTGAAGTGCCTTCAATGTGCATCAATTCATCAATTCATTCATTCATTCATCCATCTATTAATTAATTAATTCATTCAATTAATCATTCATTCATTTATTTATCAATTTATTCAATTAAGCACTGATCCATTTTTTTCACTTATTTACTTATCCATCCATTCATTCAATCTATCATTTCACAAAATTTTGGAATACATTTGTGTATCCAATTTCATCAGTCAATTAATGTAGTGTTATGCTAATGACCAGGGTAAGATGACCATAATCCTGGTCTAACCATATATACACCAGATCACTCTACCTCCATGCATACTTCAAATACAATGGACAGTGCAAGTGAAGCCAAGATGGAGGAATAACATGGAAAAGAATACTTAAATACACTAACGGTACACAAACAAACAAACAAACAAACAAACAAACAAACAATCAAACAAACAAACAAACAAACAAACAAACAAACAAACAAACAAACAAACAAACAAACAAACAAACAAACAAACAAACAAACAAACAAACAAACAAACAAACAAACAAACAAACAAACAAACAAACAAACAAACAAACAAACAAACAAACAAACAAACAAACAAACAAACAAACAAACAAACAAACAAACAAACAAACAAATAAACAAAACAAAAAACAAATAAACAAGCAATAAATACTGATAAGGATTCGTGGTTTACCTTCTCGTAATTCCATACGAATTCTCTTCTGTTCTTGGAAATCCTTGACTTTCTTTTGTCTGTAGGACTCATATTCTTTCATCTTACGACGGCGACGGTCAATAATTTCCTGCAGGATAACAAAAGGAATTAGAGATTGGGTGAAAACGTGGTTGTAGATAATTATGACAATGGTTGTATTATAATCGCGATAATGAAAATGATGTTAGTAATGATGAAGAGCGCCATGATGTTGATGGAGGTAATAGTGATGACCATGATAATAAGCCCGAAATGTGATGACTCTTCGTTTTACCCCCCTCTCTAGACCAGAATCCTTTTCAAGTTACTTTTTTCACTAATTATTGTTCCTGCATTCTCAAGGGAATAAAACAATTTGCACATGAAAGGATTTTACAAACTATTATTTTTGACTCCTACTTCATTTTACCATATATGGTCAAATTGGAGTGCTTAGGCGTATTGCATTTTTGAAAGCCGTATTACATGGTGGAAAAACCAGTTTGCAAAACTGGTTTTAGCGCGTACTTTCTGGCTTAGGCAAAACTTTTGCTCTTTGATAAACTTCTATTTGGAAAAAAAACTTTAAAAAAAGCAAACTTTTTCATACGTCGTATAATAAACAACTCATTATATATGATTTTTCCTGTAATACGGATGGATATTTTGCTCATTGCTCGCAAAATATCCACAGGTATTACACGAAAAAAAAAGATCTAATAAGACATATCTATGGAATACAAACAGGGGTAAAACGTGATATCGTCATTGAAATCATTTGTATATTTGCATAACAATTGACTATATCTGCATCACAAAACCTACCCCTAAAAACACAAGGAATTATATAGTTTAAGTGAAAGTGGTGAACTTACTGAGAGTACAGTGCAACACAGGACTGCAGACTAAAGATTAGAAAACAAACCTTAGATGCTCTAGACTGACTCATCTTGTCCTTCATCTCAAACTGTTTATGGTATTTCTTCATTTCTTTCTTCAATCGCTGCAAGACAAAGCAAGAGACAAATGATCAAACATCCAATGAAGAATCAAACCAATGAAAAATAAGCCAGGACATGTCAAATAACAAACTACAAGATGAAATAAACAAATAATTTCTAATGGATGAAAACAGAAAAACAAGCACCACGACTTACAAATAACAAAAAAAAATCAACAAATAAGCAAAACAAAAATAGCAATCCCAAAACCAACAAACAAACACAAAATATGCACCAAGACAGACATGATTCATCTACTTGATTCATCTTGTTAATCCATTTCTAAATACATTTGTATAACCATTTCATCAGTCAATTAATGTAGTGTAATGCTAATGACCAGGGTAAGATGACCATAATCCTGGTCTAACCATACATACACCAGATCACTCTACCTCCATGCATACTTCAAATACAATGGATAGTGCAAGTGAAGCCAAGATGGAGGAACAAAAATTCCACAGTGGTTTAGATAAACAAAAAAAAGCGAAGCAAAAAAAACAAAAAAACCAAAAAAAAAAAAACCAAAAAAAAAAAAAACACACAACAACAACAACACACACCAAAAAGAAGAAAAAAACAACAACAACAGAAATCACATGAACACACAAACATAGAGTTGCCTATATTGCCAACTATGCAACAAAGAAAAGACCCAACACGACTTTCTCCCATAAAGCCTGAGTGGCTGAGCATTTGAGACCTTGTTTAGAAAACAAGGTCAGTGATTTGAGTCCCATGCAAACCCAACTGAGGCAGATTTTTATCTGTCATAACAAGTGAAAACATCACATAAATTTACCGCATATTCTGAGTAACAAAAACACCCATTTCGTAAAACAAATTGTTGTTGTCAAAGTACAATAGCGATGGTCAAGCTGACGTAAGCCTTTGTTATTCATGTGCCAACCAGACGGTGATTGGCTGTTATTTCAATAGAATCATTTGTGCTGTGGTTGACACATGGACATAATTATTCATTTATGATGTGTTTGCTTGTAAACAGTGAGTCTTACTATACCTTGAGATCTGCTTCAGATAGTAGTGTGGGTGGTCTTGGTCTCCATAGCAACTGACAGAACTGATCCAAGGCATGTCGCTGTAGGAGTTTACCTTGGAATGACCAGATGAAGTATCCATTGTCAACCTGAAAACAAACAGTATCCAAACATGATGAAGAAATCATACTCTTACAATGAGACTTATTTGCATTGTGCAACTTGCTATGTATCATACATAAGGGTTCCCTAACCCCACCCCTTTTGACAGTAATAATTTTTTTTTTTCCAATGGTTTTTGCACAATAAGGATTGTTAATGCCAATACCCCATGGAAAAACATGACTGTATCAAGTTAGGTTTATTGTGCTGTAAAATTTGAAGAAAACCTTACTATTTGTAATGTGTAGTTCCAGAAAGTAGCCAGACCCCCACACCAAAGTCAATTTTTGGAAATTCCAGAGGGGTGTGGCAAGGTGCACAAGAGGCCTACTAAAGGTGAGTAGATTTAGCAATGTATATGACAGTTCTATTAAACTAACCTTGTGTGCCCACCAGCTAACAGAGGTGGCTACAAATCGCCCAGTAGGATCCCATTCTACATCGGTAGCCATGAAATGTTCGGCTTGGTTCATACACACCCAGTCAGACGTATCGTGAAACTCTAATATACCGTTCATACTAGAATGGAGAGAAAATGGTCATGTGAGAAAGACAGACAGATAAATGGACAGACAGACATGTAAACAGACAGACAGACAGATAAATGGACTGACACATATACTGACAGATGCATGGACAGACAGACAGACAGATAAATGGACACATGGACAGACAGACAGATAAATGGATATACAGATGCATGGACAGACAGACAGTTAAATGGACAGACACATATACTGACAGATGCATGGACAGACAGACAGATAAATGGACACATGGACAGACAGACAGATAAATGGACAGACAGAGAGTTTGAAAGACAGAGAGAGGGTGCTATAAGTATTATTAGTGGGAATATAGAAAGCACTGCAAAATGTACATGTATCGGTAAGGAAAGCATCAGAACTATATATTCCATATTCTCAGCACTAGAGTTCAGTAGCAGAACTGGCTATAGGAATACTTCATCACATGCAATGACAATGACAAAAACACAATTGGAACATTGAGTAAAATACAGCTATTCTTGAAATGCTTGTCCAGTTGAAAGAAAATTTAGTCAATAGTAAAGTCATTTGCATATCTTATGTATTTTTTTTAAGAAATGATGACTCAAAATGTACAAAATGACATTACATGTAACTATATAATATGCACAGCTTTGTGTAAGGTTATGTCTAACCTTAAAACAAGAAAACGGAAAACTTGAGATATGCAAATGACATTGTTAGTCGTTAAATCAATATTTCAACTAGACAACCTTTTCAAGAATTGGTGTATATTGTCTGTCCCAAAGATGTGCACCAGCTGAAAACAATTGGAACAAAATGAAAATAAAATGCTGATAAAACACAAAATTCCACATGCAAGACAGCATTGTTTGATGGTAGAGTACCTGCGTAATCCCGCCAGCACACAATACTGCCCGTTAGGTGACCAGAAGATATTATTGGCTTGACGTTTCTCATAGGTTTCTATGGAAACAACACAAGCATTAGTTCAGTATTCATGCAGAAGATAACAGCAGTGACGGAGAACTAGTTTATTTCTGAATTCTCTTTTACATAGACTTCACCTTGAAGGTGTGTAATACATTCTTTTATCTAGTGACTGCCCATGAAAATGCTGAGTCTGTGTGATTGCAAAAGACAATTGAATCTCCAAATATCTTACACAAAATTGAGGCTATAGCTGTGCAAAAGAGAAATAGGACTACACCACAAATGACAGATATCATGGATTTTTGAATATCATTGACAGGCATCAATATACGCTAATCAATGATAGAGTGCACGCACTAAAAGTGTGCAACATAAATACCACTAAATAGTGCTATTTTATGCTAATTCTATTGTTTTCAACTGATTAAGGTGATAGCAAAGTCTGAAACATTTTGAAAAAAACTATTAACAAGTCAGAGACAAATACTTATCATAATAATTATAACCTAACAATTTCTGAATATTAACTATTGTTATATTAAATTATTGAACATACTTTGTAGTTCTACGCTGCCTTGGTTCTCCATGTTATAGAAGCTTGCTGTTATTCTTGGTGATTCACCATGGATCACACAGAACTTAGATCCATTAGGTTCCCAAGCAAATGATATTATTGGTTCTAAAGGACAAAAACACAGGACAATCGTCAATAATCATGTACTGTCAGAACAATCAATCAATCAACCAATCCGACAACCAACCAATCAATCAATTAATCAGACAATCAGTCAATCTGGGGCCGGTTGTTCAAAGCTTGATTAGTGCTAATCTGGGGTTAACTTGAGTTGCTCCATGATTAGTGCTAATTGAGCTTTGAACAACACAGCCTTGCCAATCGATGAATTTATCAATCAGACAAACAACTACTATGTAATTGAACAACCAATTAATCAAAAGGTTTGCCAACCACCCAATCTGAATCATTCAAACCAGCACTCAGTCACTTGATCAATCAGGCAATTAGTTAATCAACCAGTCAACAAATTGATCAATTAATGACCAGTCATTCATTCAATCAGTCAATCAATCAAACAATTGATTGATCAATCAGTCAATCATCGATCAATCAATCAATCAATTGATCCATCCAGTTTTTTTAGTTTGTCAGTCATGAAGCAAAGCGTCAGTCACTCAATGAAATAATAAGTTTATTTACTTGATAATGAAAAAACACAAATGAATGAATAAACCAATCAATCAAAATGCTTCACTACCTTTCATTTCAACACTTTCTACTGGTATCTGTCTTTCTCTAATTCTGAACAGCTCAAAATTATAGTACAATGCCTGTCAAGAAAAGACCAAGAATGTCTTAGAAACATTTACACACGACACAGTCACAAAAAGTGTGACATGATTTGAAGAGATGCATCAGAACTATATATTCCATATTCTCAGCACTAGAGTTCAGTAGCAGAACTGGCAATAGGAATACTTCATCATGTGCAACCTGTTGTAATACAGTTAACTCTTCCTTCATGACACACCAGTTTATACAGTTCTCAAAATGGCCGATGGCAGTCTTGGTCTAGAACTAGCATCTCAAGTAAATCAACAGTGTCCTTTGTTTATATGTGTTCCAGTGCAATTCTTGCACAACAATCGCCGCAATGAGTTGCATTGTATAAATAACATTCAATATTTGCAGCAATCGCAAGATTTCAAAGAGAAAAACAACTTTTTGGTCAGATCATGTGCCAAATACAAAATAAAAAGTACAAAAATGAAAAAACTTTCAAACATGTCAGAATTTGCTGCAATTATCAATGTACTATTATAATGATAATTATTTGTGACAATTTAATAACAAATAAACATCTGCTTGTAAGTAGTGAATATTGTTGAACATCATCCATGTCTGGCCCATGTAGTTTTCAAACTGAGGACCTGTTTATATGTAGTGAGCCAGCCCAGTTTAGTGGCCTGGTTTCTTGTTTTTACGCTCTGATAGTTTGAACACAAAAGAAACCAGCCCGCTAAACCGGGCTGGCTCGCCTCATATAGACAGGCCCTGACTGTTGAGTACATTTTAGTTTAAATCAATAATTCAACTCACCTTTCTACTTTTAGTGTATCTGTCAACTTTAACAGCTAAATAGTCTCCTTTATTATGCCAATACATTTTACACTAAAACAACAACAACATACACGTTTGTTATAACTCTATATCAATTAAAATCTATTACTCATTTGAAGTCAATAAATAATACAATCAAGTGTGTAAAACAGGGGACACATGAATAAACTATGAATATATAAGAAAAAAAAGAAAAGAAAAAAAAATGAGCCAACTGGCTGTCAGTTCTTAAGAATATGTTGCCTGGTATTGAAGGTCATTGTGAAATAATCTATGAGAAGTGATGGAAGCCTTGTTAAATTTCATAACTAATTTAATGAAAGCATCAGAACTTTATATTCCATATTCTCAGCACTAGAGTTCAGTAGCAGAACTGGCTATAGGAATACTTCATCACATGCAACCATTAAAAAATAACTTTACAATTTCATTGAAATCTTCACCAAAACTTGATTTCCAATCTTAATGACAACTAACCATTCATAATATTATTCATTGTGATAAAGTTCGCACAAACAATGGTGTGAGTGGGCAGGTTTAGACAAAGTTCAAAAGCAGTTCAGCAAAGTTTGTAGTTTTGATTGACAGGAGCAATTAAGAACACCAAATGGCGATGAGTTTTCATGTGTTTGAGTTCATACAAAATCGAAAACTGCAGTAATACTTACATCAGCTACATTAAACAAGTTTTTGACTCGGACTTCATTTCTGTTTGGTATCTGCATTATGACAACTCTAGCGGGAGTATCTTTATCTTCTGGCGTCCAGTATGCTATATAATTGTCAGATGGTGACCACTGGAAATCTCTGCGAGAAAATAAACAAACACAAATATTAAAATATAAATATTTCACACATCTCATCCACACAGTTGTTAATCTTGAGATGGATGCTCACTACCCTACATTAATTATTTTACACACATCTTTTCATATATGTTGACTTTTTTCTGAGGGAGGATTGACCAAGAACCAGCAGAAAAGCCCTTGTAAGAGAAGAACAAACAGCACATCAAACAAACTCACTCAACAAATCCTCTGCAGCAACAATAAACAAGCAAGCAAGGATGGGATGTAAAACAGTGATGGTAGACGTAGTATTTGAAAGTGATAAAATGTGTAAAATATCTACTCATTCATTCATTTATTCAATTATCATGTCAATGTCGTCAACATCATAATCATTACTATTACAACATTACTCACTTTACTCCTTCGACTTTCAAACTTTTCTTATCAAGAAGACCAAAGGACTGTAATGCAAAGACAAAACAGTCAGTGCAAAGAATTTAGTATGAATTTATATTTTTGACAACACTTTAAACGGTCACCGAGAAGCAATCAAAGTCACAAAATTATTGATCTGTGTATCAGAATGGCCCTGCTTACTTGGGTGAAAGGGGGAGATGGTGGGGGGTTGGAAACACTATGAAAATGAGTGGTATATGCTGAATTAGATACTTACAGGTGTTTCATAGATACTAATGCTATCAGTTGCCATACGAGCAAAGAAATTACCATCATGAGACCATCTGGAAAGCAATGACAACATCATTAGTTTGGTGGTGTTCCACTAGCATCCATCATTACTATTAAAGGGTTCAGTGATATATTTCCAATACAAAATTCAATGACTTTTTAAGCACTTTTCAAGTACAAAAATGTGATTTTCAAGGGCTAATTTCAAATAACTGAAAACGAGAGGTGAGAGAGCAACGAGCACATGTGAGACATGCGCAGTACACAGGAACCCCAAATCAATGCCAGAAGTTCAAATAAAAAAATGAATACAACATAAATTAAATAACTACGGAACTGAGCAACAAAGTTGAAACTCTTCAATTGCTTTTCTTTAAAATTCATTTTAATAAAACAGTCTGATTTTTAAAATCAAATTCAAGGAGTATTCCAGGAGTTTGATGACCTTTTTGGTATAATCAAGGGCTTTTCTAGTGCACTTAAAAACATGTTCTCAATTCCAGGGCTTTTCAAGGAGTAGCACCAACACTGCATTATCATCATCACTATGATGCTAAACTTTATTATCATTGTCAATATCAGCACCATTATCAATGTTGTTACCATCAACACCATCATCACTTTATTATCATTGTCATCATTATCAGCACCTTCACAATGATTATTTTTCTTTTTCTTTTTGTTGATTTTTTTTTCTGTAAACACACTTTGCATTGTTTTTTTTTCATCACCACCATCATCACCATCCTCTTCATCATGCCCATCATCACCATTGTCATTCTTGTCATCATCACCATCATCATCATGCTCATCCTCATCACCATCATCATTCTTGTCATCATCAACATCAACTTACTTAAAGGCAGGCCATTGTGATGTATCGCCACTGTGAAAGCCACGCTTCTTTAGTCCAGTTCTTATGTCCCAAACAATAATACCCTGGCAAAGACAAGAACGTACAGTTACATTATAACAAACAATAATACCCTGGCAAAGACAAGAACATACAGTTACATTATAACAAACCTTTTCTGGATATTCCATAGTACCCTGAGGATGGGTGTATTTGCCCGAAAGATTGGTAATTAAAAGTATTATTTAGTTAAGATACTAGCACTTGAATTTAAGAAGTTCTTTATTAAGATAAGTCATTACTGTATCAGAACTGTTTTCCATATTCTCAGCACTAGAGTTCAGTAGCAGAACTGGCTATAGGAATACTTCATCATTTACAGTTTTACATAATATGACGGTAATCTTTTTTTTCTATCATTACAGTGCAGTCACTTCAACGGAACCCACATCAAAACATCACATCAAGATCTCAAACAGACAAATGCAAAGTTACTTCACTTCATTTTATTTGTTGTAAAAATTTGCACTTGAAACAATCTTAATCAAGATTATAACATGACAAATTTATGAAATTAGTTAATAAATACAGTGAAGTGAAATAACTCTGTGACAGTTAAATCTTGATTTCTGATAATCTTGAGGTGGCTTCGGTTGTAGTTCTCACACTGGAAGAGAGCACCCTATGAGTAGCTTCAAAATTAGTTAGAACATTGAATTTTTTCAAACTACATTTTTATGTTTTGACTTTTTCTGGAACATTCTTCTTCCCCTGTAGCAATGTTAGTACTTGGTGCTAATAATTTAAATATTAATCTTATTTTGAAACTTAATATAGATTAACCACAAACACTAAGCAGCATTTGAGCAAGCAGTAAATATAAGCGGACCCAGGGGTAGTGGGACAGGGTCTGCTGCACCTCTTTTTACCTGGTTTTGGTGAATAATTTAAATTCAAACAACAGTACTCATATAGTAAAATCAAAGAAGTAGAAAATCCAGACCTGTTTTGAAAAACCCTGGATACAACACTGATAAGGAGCTGTAAATTACACATGAACTGCTTAGCTCCCAAATAAAACCCCAAAAAAGTTTTCAACTTACTGATGGGTCTTCTGGATTGCTGGCCAACGGACTAAAGCTGACTAGATACCTACAGGAATGAAATCAAATTATTTCATTTTATTTTTCTAATTACTTAATTTAAATGGATTGAAACAGTGTTGTTTTTTATCTTAATTACAGTGTTCTATAAGTTTGAATTCATCGTGCTCTTGATTTATTATTTTCAAACCCTGACGATGGAGGATAGTCTCAGAAAGCTTGGATATTATGTAATTTTTACGTAGTGGAAACAAAGATTGTATTACTAATATGAAACCTATGTACAACAATTTACTTGGATTGAAACAGTTCATAGGATCCAAAAACTTTGGTTTCCATCTAATTGAACATTTTTCTCTCCATCGTTTGCGACCGTTCTCAACCATTTTCGATTATAAGGAAACCAGGCTTAAGCCTTCACAGTAAAACTAACAGTCCCAATAAAAAAATTACTATACCTCTCGCAGGGTGAGAAATCAAGCAACTGAACACCTGGATGGCTAAATCTCATAATTCTCTTGAACTCTGCACCACCCCATAGTGCCACACCCTGTCCATGGAAGGTAGCAAGGTATGTACCCTTGGGGGACCAGAGAGTGTATGTTTCTGTCCAATTCTAGATAGAAAAATAGATAGAGGACATGTTAACCATGTTTTGGGGTAGGTTGCAGGATCCCCCGAGGACTGATGTGATTGGGGAGATTTAAAACCCTTTTCGTTGAAGTGCAACCCTTGAAGCCAGGAGTGTTATCTAGGAACATTTTGGTGGATGTGAATCAAAAAGCCGACAAAGTGTGAGGCAGACTGTCGAGTTTGTTTCACATTGAACACTTTGTCAGCTCTTTGATTGATGTCCACCAAAATGCCAGATTCTAGAAGAGTCTTTTAGTTTTGAGGATCCCACTTAACAAAAATGGTTGTAAAGCAATGCACCACTGTCTTGTTCTTTAGATGAACACATTCATGAGTGAAAAATACATAAACCCATGAAAAGATTTTTTTGACTGCTATTAGAGACACTGCGGCATGATTTTGTTAAGAGAAATAAGTATCAGAAACATGTTTCCACATTCTCATCACTGATTATCAGCAGCAGAACTGGCAAATGGAATGTTTCATCATATATTTCATGTCTACCACCCCTCAAAATAAGAACTGAATGAATGAATAAAAGTGTGACTACTACTATCAAGGATGAACGGATGGAAGTTTGCATGGATGAATGAATAAAAAAAGTGAGAAAGTAGACAAATAAGCATGCAAGTTAATGATAAAAAATACAGTGAAATCCCTCTATTTCAGACAGTACAGTACCGGCCTCGAGTAAGGCAGCATCCACTCGCGAGTGCGAGTATGCGTTCCGACTCGCTGCTCGCGAGTGCGAGTACTTAATTAGTTCGCTAAAACAAAGGCACTTGTTTCACTCGCTACTTGTTACTCGCGAGTCAAACGAGTGAGGAAAATTTACAGATTCTAACGTAGAAAAATCTTCTTGCAAGGAAAATCTAAAAGGTTGACATTGAAGTTTAAAATGATCGAACACTATTGAAACACAAAGCAATATAAACGTAAACCAAATCGAAATTAGTAATGCTGTTCTAAAAGGATCCAAAAACCAACAGGTTTTTTGTTTGTGTGTATTTTTGTAGTTATTTAGAAGTTTTGAACGTTAAATACAAGACTAAGAAACAAAAAGCGAAATTCAACACGCCGCCGCCGTGTTGAATTTTACGACTCCAGTGACAAACACTTACTTACCTTTTATTAATTTTGCCTATACTTTTCAAAGTTATTTTCAACAGGATCCTCAAAATCAATAACTAAATATTTTTTTAGGGGAAGAAAGGTGATTCAAAGACGCAAACTTTAAACACGATGATTTTTCTCGCACCTTTGGCTTTGCAGACATTCTGTCGTGAAGTGGTTTTTTTTAGTTTATTGGGCAATGCCCGGTCTCGTTAAAATCACAGCAACCAAAAAATGAATAAAACACAACATTTCTTGATAATATTATCAATGTCTTGCAGTTCATAAGCATATGATTGTGATTTTATTTCAGTGTCAAGTTTTTCAAAAAAGTGAAGTGAAGTCGAGGTAAAGTTGCCGGCATTCTTTCACTCAGCGACCGATGTGTAAACAAACTATTCACACCAAAGTATTCTTAACTATTTCGACATTTTCTTTAACATTTCTTAGACAAATTTCGTAAAAAAACACCAATCTGTTTTATTTTCTATTGAAATAAAGTATTTGAAGAATTTATAAATCTTTTTTTTTAGTTCAAAATGCAAATTTGTGAAGCATTCGAATGGCTTTTCTAGACGTTCCGTCTCCGATTGTCTCGTCTTGAATTAATTTGTGTGTGAAGCGTATTTTTTCTGATTGCAAGCACTTTTAGATGCAATACAATGTATTTTAGATGTTTATTACAATGTTTATCTAAAGTATGTAGTGATAATATTAGGTTTTTTTTATTTCTTCATGAAGTAGGAAAGTTTGATCGGACTTTGTAAGTAGACAAACAAAGTGCGAAGTGTATTTCGTAACTACCGAGAGTTAGTTTTAATAATAATTCTTTCAAAAAATAAATAAAACTACAAGATAATTCTTCAGTTAATTGTGCTTGTTTTTTTTTTATACTCGTTCCACTCGCGAGTGAGAACGCGTGAATAGACTCGTTCCGTTCCGAGTGACTGACGCTAATCATGAATATTCTGTTTTTCACACTCGCGAGTGACAAAGGCCACTCGCTACTCGCACTCGCGAGTGGATGCTGCCTTACTCGAGGCCGGTACTGTACTTCAGATTTTAGAAGAAGAAAAACACACCCACTTTTTTAGGGTTTGAGCTTTTCAAGGTCAACTTTTCCAGAGATGTAGAATGTAGGAGATGTAGGAAGATTACAATTCTGCACCAAAAAACTTGATCAGGATAAAGATAAATTTCTGATATATTGACGGTGTGGTATAAGTATTTTTTAATTGTAAATCAAACAAAACACATTGAATCTTGAAATGTTGGAACAAATACTGTACACAAACGATAACACAGCGAACTACAACTTACTGGTCTTTCCTTGGCCATGATGGGTTCTTGTGGACTATTCCACAGTATTGAAGTCTTATCACCATGAATGACAGAGTACTGGTCATTACAGTCAGGGTCAAGCAGCCAAGAACGAAGGTTTTCCTGTGAACAAACACAGTCACTGAATAAAGATGTTTTGTTTTGTATAGCTATTAATATTATATATTCATTTTACTGTACATTTTTATCTTATCCATAGATATCAGATATAAATTTTGCTTTTTTGTTTTAACAATGTGAGGTCGCTTTAGCAAGTATTTTTAATGGAAATCTCTCCTCTATAAAGATTGTTACTACCTTGTCCTAAATAAAATTGCCAAAGTTTCCTTTGTTCTCAGTTTATTGAAAAAAGATATGTTATAGATTTATCAAGATACACCAACACAATCAATCTGGCTAACAATTTCCATGCGCAAAATCAGACAATTTCTTGTCTACAGATGCTAGTAGTTTAGGGTAAGGAGACAAATATATATCTTGGTTACTTAGGATGATTTGGTTTGCACTGTCAGTAAGTATCAGAAACATGTTTCCATATTCTCAGCACTGATTATCAGCAGCAGAACTGGCAAATGGAATGCTTCATCATATACTTACTGCATCATTACACATTACTGTGAGTCTATAGAGGTTTTACACAGTCATGTGATTAATGAATTATAGGCAAGAACCTACCATGGGATCTAAAGCCTGGTTTCCATGTAATAGCTACAATCTCTAGGATCACTAGATTGCCAAAAAAAGTGATCTGGATCACTGGGATCGTTTGAGTTCTATCTCATTGATTGTGTTGAGCAAGCATAGCGATTTAACATAACCAAACACAGCTTTTTCACAAGCATGTGCACAAAGGAAAAAAAAAACACGAAAACATACATTTTTTGCAACTGTTGCATTTGTATTAATCTTATTAGAAATCAGGCTTAAGACTAAAATGGCTACCATCTATAGCACTCTTCGACAAGCGCATTTCTATACTACTATATGTGGCAGCTCAAAATAAAGTTATTGACAGCTCTCAATTTTAAAATATAGTTATAATGAAAGTTTTTACAAAGTCTCATAAAAACTACACCATAAAATCGTTTGCTCCATCAAACCTTGCCCTAAAGCCATAAAGTCTCTACTATGACACATATTACGACAGATGATGACGCTTACCTGTCGAGTATATGGTTGCTTTGTTGGTGGTTTCCAGTCACTGTTCAGCTCCTGTAACCTACACAAACATTACATGTCTTATTAGATATTGTTTTCATGTAATATGGGTGGATATTTTGGGACAAGGAAAAATGCAAGCTATGAGCAAAATATCCACTCGTATTACACTAACACTCATCAAATGAGTTATTTATTATTTGACGTATAGGAAACTTAATTTTTTCAAATTTTTTCCCCCAAATAAAATGCAAATGGGTAGCAGAAGTTCACTAAAGAGTAAATGTTTTTTTTGAGGCAAGAAGTATGTGCACTAAAACCAGTTTTGAAAACCGGTTTCTCCACCGTGTAATACAGCTTTCAAAAGGTGTAATTTGGCCGGGTATTTAAACTCCACTTTGACCAAATATGGTAAAATGACATAAAAGTCGTACAATAAATTGAATTAATGAACTATCCATTGGAAAATATGTCATTGTCACAAGGCAAAAAGCCTAAGAGAACTTCTATCACTAAGTGATGCATCAGAACTATATATTCCATATTCTCAGCACTAGAGTTCAGTAGCAGAACTGGCTATAGGAATACTTCATCATGTGCACAGAACAAAACTCTCATTTATGAATATTGCCTGTTATACTCTTTATATAAACTGGTAAACATCAGAAAAAAGTATTCTCATAAACACTTTTTTCAAGATAGCAATATTAAATGGCAGTGATTGGATGTCTTAGATTGAAACAATAGGCCGTTTTCATTATGGTGTCATTTTACTAACAAGACCAGCATTCTTTGCAAATTCTCTTTCATATTCAAATTTTTAATTCCTGTGGAGATTAGTAAAACAATTTGCAATAATTGTGATACAAAAGAAAGTAGGCAAAGCATTCTGGTATTGGAAGTTTATTATGTCATCATGTAAATCACCTATTGTAGAGCTAATTGAGAGGTTAACAGAACTTATCTGCGACATGATTTTAAGATATTGCTAACTTACTTTTTAAAGTCATCAAAATGATTCACAGCAAAGATGTGTTGTTTGTCTAGTTTGTATCCATTGGCTGTCTTAACTGCTCTTGCGGCATCAGCTGGACTGGCAAACTCCAAGAAGATAAACCTAAAATTGGAGTCAAAACATCAGAAATCAAATAAGAGAGAAAAAAATGCCTATGATGGAAATAAAGAATACTTGTACACAGGGTTCCCACATTGATTACTCTCTAGGATGAATAAATGAATGAATGCAATGTATAAATGACTTAAAGAAATCAATGAACACAATAAATTTTAAAAGTGGATGGAAGAATTGAATGAATGTAGGAACAGATGGATGAATGAACAAGTAAATGAATGGATAAAAGAACAAACATAGATGAATGTGCAAACAAGAGCATAAATTAAGAATAAACAAGAGAATGAATGAATTAATAAAATAATGAATGAGTAAATAATTGAATGATAGAATGAACAAGAGGAAAACTTAATGAATGAAAAAAGGGGGGAAAACAATTTCAAGTAAATTGTTGTACGTAGGTTTCATATTAGTAATAAAATCTTTGTTTCGACTACATAAAAACACAAGAGGAACAAGAGGAAAACTTAATGAATGAAAAAAGGGGGGAAAACAATTTCAAGTAAATTGTTGTACGTAGGTTTCATATTAGTAATAAAATCTTTGTTTCGACTACATAAAAATTACATTTTAACCGAGCTTTCGGAGAAAACCTCCATCACCAGGGTTTGAAAACTAAGAAAATTGAGAGCGAGATAAAAAAACACTTTACATACCCTCTTGTAGTACCATTCTCCATAGGATAATATTCAGATGTTATCTTTCCAAACTTAGAGAACACTTTCCTGATAACATTCTTGAGTTTCTCACACCTGTCCTGGCCAACTACTGGTACATTATCCACTATTATAATAGACTCTGTACCTTCTGTAACACTTGGCTTCTGGGACAGTAAATCTCCAAGAAGTTCTGAAATACAGGAAATCAAAGACTATCAACTAATGTTTTGGATTTGTCATTGTACCAATAAATTTGTAAGCATGTTTCCCACTAGTGAGGTAAGCATAAACAGAAACATAGACACACGAAAATGCTTGTCCATACTGAGCTGAAATCAGCACAAACACAAGAAAACACTAGTGTGCACCGAGCTGAAGCACAAACACAAACACAAACACAAGAAAACACTAGTGTGCACTGAGCTGAAATAAGCACAAACACAAGCACAAGAAAACACTAGTGTGCACTGAGCTAAAATAAGCACAAACACAAGCACAAGAAAACACTAGTGTGCACTGAGCTGAAATAAGCACAAACACAAGCACAAGAAAACACTAGTGTGCACCGAGCTGAAATAAGCACAAACACAAGCACAAGAAAACACTAGTGTGCACCGAGCTGAAATAAGCACAAACACAAGCACAAGAAAACACTAGTGTGCACCGAGCTGAAATAAGCACAAACACAAGAAAACACTAGTGTGCACCGAGCTGAAATAAGAACAAACACAAGCACAAGAAAACACTAGTGTGCACCGAGCTGAAATAAGAACAAACACAAGCACAAGAAAACGCTAGTGTGCACCGAGCTGAAATTAGCGGAAGCATAAGCTCAAGAAAATGGAACATGTATGTTCTTCTTGCGACTGTGCTTGTGCTCGTTTCACTTGTGGTATGTTTATTCACAAGATTGAACCAGGATGAAATAAGCATAATCACAACAAAATCAATCCTCCGCCTTGTATTAAACGCTTGACTCAACTCCTTTGTCTTTTTCCTTATGCTTATAATGCTTATTGAAGGCTTTAGCAAATAATTCAACTAACATATCCTAGCAGCACCATTTCCATACAATTCACGACTCAACTAAAAATTTAAAAGAATCATGATCCACAAATTATTCAAAGTAAGGGATGTGGTCTGGATAATACATTCTGCATTTATGATGATCTATTTTAATTGAAATAACATGTATAATATAACTCGTCACTGAGGTACATGTATCTAAGGTCAACATAAAGTAAAATTGTTGATAAATGTTGTCATGATAAAACAGGTTATAGTGAGACACTCATTCAGTTATCAAAATAAAACTGATTTCTAATTGATTCACTAAAAGGATACACATTAAAAAAGTATCAAAAAAGCACAAAGTGTTCACAGTTTGAGTGTCCTCAATATAAAACTGTACCAATGAAGTCGATGCTTCTTCATGTGTTGGACATAGCAGAATACTATTTCACAAAATCATAATCTCATCCACAAATCATTCACAGCAACATTAGTTGTGTCAGGGCTCACTGTTTCATGACTTTTCTTTGGACTTCACTTTTTTGAACCATCAATCAATGTAAGGGGTCGAGTTTATTTTGGATCAACCAATAACGACAAGTTACAACAAGCCCTGGGATATTAATTGGTGTAAAATAAATTATATCAAAACTAAGTTCAAGGTATAAAAAAGTCAAAAACTCAAGGTTAAGTCATAATTTAACAACTGACAAAAACATCCCACTGGTCTAAACCAAGGAATTCTAAAGCTAACACTAGATCCAGCTTTCAAACTAGCAATTCAAACCACATTAGTCAAGGTTGAGGCATAATTTATTAACTGACAAAAACATCCCACTGGTCTAAACCAACAATTCTAAAGCTAACACTAGATCCAGCTTTCAAACTAGCATTCAAACCAAATTATTCACTTCTTGTTGACCACAAATAACCACAAGTCAAAGGAGCAGCAAATTTTCACAGCAGATGTGTTCCCAAAAATTCGTTTTGTCAACTTTTATTTCGTAATGTACAATTCTAACCTCTCCTTTCATAAGACAAACATCTGCACAAATAAAAAACGTTGGGAGTAAAAAAACATCGAAATTGTACATTTGTGACTTTCGAATGAAAGACAAAGCAAAACTAAGCATGAATAAACCATTCAATTTATTTTTGAAATTTCAAACAAAATATCAAGATAAAAATTTTGCAAGAAACAATTTTGAATGGATACACAAATATGAGCACATGTACAGCAAATTTTGTACAGAAATTTGATTTCCTACTTGTGAAAATTTTGAAGTGAAATATTTCCACGTGATTTTTTTAAAGAATCCCTCCCTCTTGAACTTTTTTCGACTTTTGTGTTTAAAAATAAAATGGTAAACGTTCGAAAACTGTACTTCAACGAAATTCAAGCTTTAATTGACATCTCAGTCATACAATTACTGAAAAGCAGCTGTTTGATTAACAGTTTCAAAGCAATCAATCATTTCTAGTCAAATGCCGGCAACCCAACTCGTGGTCAAAAATTCGTTAACAAAATCCTTTTTTCTCCTACCTTCGTCTGTAATATCATCTACAAATCCCTCCGGATCATCAAATTCGCTATCATCTTCGAGTCCATTGACCATATTTTCATCGTCTTGCCCTGTTTCGGGTGAATTTTCTGTATTTTTATTATCTTCGTGTTCGAGCTCGTCCGCCATTTTGTGTGAATCAGTCGTGTAGCTCCCTCGTTCGGCGGCAAACCACATGCGCATGACGTCACTACGCAGGAAGCCCGACATATTTCTTTTTCATTTTCAAATGCACCAAAAACATGTTCTTTAATTCGTTAATTTCTTACATGTAAGAAAATACCTTTGGATTACTCTAAACAAACGAAGCTCAAGTCCAAGGAGGTGAGAAGATTTCTTCCATGGTAAAGCATGGTAGCTGTCCTTGCAAGATGGTAGACCATGGTAGCTGTCCTTGAAAGATGGTAGACCATGGTAGATGTCCTTGCAAGATGGTAGACCATGGTAGCTGTCCTTGCAAGATGGTAGACCATGGTAGCTGTCCTTGCAAGATGGTAGACCATGGTAGCTGTCCTTGCAAGATGGTAGACCATGGTAGCTGTCCTTGCAAGATGGTAGTGCATGGGGGGGTACTACCCTATATCAACTATAAGGGGATGATCCGCTGAACAGGGTATGGTTTTTCGACCTTGGTGTCATGAACAGGGTATCCAATTCTACTCTAGTTCCGATTTAATCCAAACTTCCTGTTATACTCAGGGCCCAAAAAATGAGAGAAATTATTTTGCATTCAGGAAATCGGCAGGAATAAGATCGGTGACTTTAAAAATAGATGAGAGCAGCACGTGTGTCTGAATTGATAAATTTATGCAAACCATATAATGTTATATAACCATATAACTGCAATTTGTCATAAACAGGGTATGGAAGTTAGGTATTTTTTGTCATAAACAGGGTAACCCCTACAAGATCCCAGCGTAACACCCCTACCTAGATCTGAAGGGAGTACCCCCCGGGGTAGCTGTCCTTGCAAGATGGTAGTTCATGGTAGTCCATGGTGGATGGTATATGGTGGTCCATGGTAGACCATGGTAGCTGTCCTTGCAAGATGGTAGACCATGGTAGTCCATGGTGGATGGTAGCCTGACCATGTGTAATCAATAATTTCAATAATCGATAAAAATCAATATCAATCGATAAGATTAGCTGATTAATATCGATAATCAACAGAAATCCATAACCTTGTATTGTGTGAGTAATCATTACCATTATATCCATAGAATCGATAGAAATTGATATAATTGATTGGATTTTTACTGATTGAACAATATAATCATGAATATCAATTAACTAACCATTATTGATTAATATCGATTTATCAATCAATTTTCTGATATCAATTTCTATCAATTGAACACCTTGAAATGGTAGTCCATGGTAAATGGTAGACCATTATGGGAGTCCACAGTTGACGGTAGTTCATGGTTGACGGTAGACCATGATAGTCCATGGTTGATAGTAGACCATGGTAGTCCATGGTTGATGGTAGTCCATGGTTAAGTCCATGGTTGATGGTAGACCATGGTAGCTCCATGGTTGACAGTAGACCATTGTAGTTCATGGTAGACCATGGTAGACCACGGTAGTCTATAGTTGATGGTAGACCATGGTAGTCCATGGTTGATGGTAGTCCATGGTTGATGGTAGACCATGGTAGTCCATGGCATTCCATGGTTGACAGTAGACCATGGTAGACCACGGTATTCCATAGTTGACGTAAGACCATGGCAGTTCATGTTATGTAGTACCATGGTTGACGGTAGACCACTGTAGTCCATGGTTGGCGGTAGACCTTGGTAGTCCATGGTTGACAGTAGAGCATGGTAGTCCATGGTATTCCATAGTTGACAGTCGACCTTGGTAGTCCATGGTAGATGATATTCCATGGTCCTTTATATGGTGATGTGGATAATTGTTATACCTTTAGACCAGTGGGGGGGTACTCCAATCGGAATTGTTGTGTGATGATCGCTGGAATATTCAAAAATGACTCCTAAAAGGTACCAAAAGTCCTTGATTTTGAATATCAGTGAACCCTCAAAGATACCAACTTTAATTGTGAGAGCCAGTTTGAAAACCTCTAAGAGACCCTATAAGGTACCAGATCTCCAGATCACTGCCTTTTGATATATGGAAGTCCTCCTTCACACCCCCTCCCCTTTGCCTTTAGGGTTAAAAATCATATAGCTTTGGAGCATTGGAGCCTGCTTGAAAATTTCAAACTGAGCTCACAACTTGTCAATGGCATTGGCCATTCTCGTTTGATGATTCTAGGTTATCCCAGTGGTATGTTGTAATCATTTTAAAAATATCGAAAAGATGGCACTTTTTTGGCTTGGAGGAAATCTGATTTGATATCAAAAAATATAGACAAAAACATGTCATTTTTTTATTATTTTTATGTTACAAAAATTTCAATAAAACTAGAGCATTATTAGGCAATGCCATTTCTTTATAAATAGCTTTGTTTAAATAAGTAACAATTATTTGCCAGTCTTAAACACTGGCAATAATATGTACAATTTCTGTGAACTTATGACTGATGTTCACACAGTGACAATTTCACAGTAGGAAAAGTCTGAGTTGATTAGATTTTCCTGATTTGTAAGTAAAAGAGATAGATGCTTGGAAAATTGTGCAAAAGCCTTAAAATGAAAAAAATAATAACTCATGGCTATAGAGGACTGTGGGTCAATGTACGTCTGTCAATATGGACCTCAGGACTTCTCGATATAAATACAATTTCTGTATGTAACATTGCATCCCGAAAAAGTAGTTATTTAGCAATATTTGAGAACTAATGCCATACATTGTAATATTAATGTTTCATATTTTTCCTAAAATACGATTTGAACAAAATAAACCGAGTTTTCTTTTTGGCGGTAAACTGTGGTTTACACGAAATATATGAACTTAATTAGCTAAATCAACTTTTATAAACAATGTATGTAAATTTTTGATAGGTCCGTTTTTTTAGGATTACAGCGTATTGCGTGAATAGCTTAGTCTACCGTCTTAAAAAAACATTATTCTTTCTTGGCCTTCACGGCTTGATTAAATACTTAATACCTCTAAAATGCATCAAATTTCGCATCAAGCTGAATGTCAGCACTGCGGGGTTTCCGTTGTCAATCAAGTCAACTCGAGGTTTCCGGTAACTCTTGAGTTGTACAATTTTTAAGTGAATTTTTTTGGTCGCTAAAACAATGTGAAGATACGAAGGAATTCATAAGTTCACTAAGTTATCTGTCAAGTTTGTCAAATTGAAAATAGGTCCTAGCTTAAAGTATTATAAATACTAAAGGTTATCATGCTACTATTGACATGTTTTCTTAACTATAAATATTAAAATAGAATCTCGATGAGCAGAAAGAATGCATCCGTGCCGATTTCGAATGTTTACTAAAAGAAGCCATTCGAGTGTTCAAGCTAGTCTCGAACATATTTTTTTCGTAGTGAAAAAGTATAGTGTTTGTGTCTGAATAAAATTGCGTTCTTGCTGTCATCACGTTGCTATCTATTACATTTATCTACGGCCATCCAAAGTCGCGCTTAACCATTTTATAAAATCGCAGATTGTGTGGTCTAAAATATCTTTGGAGCAAAGTCATGACTGAATTGTTTACAACTGGATGTGTTCTACCTTTACTTTTCCCCATACATCGAGGCTTCGGATCACTTGAATTATCCGAACTTTTTCGCTTCCCAACTAAGCAATAGAAACCCTTGCTTTCGCTGTAGTGAAAATTGGCTTTTGTAATAAAATGTCTGAGGTGCAGAAATTTTTCAACCCGTTTGATTTCTTCAGCTGGATTGTGGATCAACTCTTCGCCACTGACGAACAGAATTTGCTCCATCGGAAAATAGTCCAGCCATTTTTCCAAATGGTTTGCATATAAACCTATCTTTATCTTCATCCAGTTAGCATTAATAATTCCCTTTTTAAAATCTTTCACAGCAAAAGTTTCAAATGGATAGTTATCGGGCTTCTTCTCGAGAGATTGAGTATAATCGGAAATAGCGCGACGAGTAGGGTCTCGAACAACTACCAACAACTTTACAGTTTTCGACATATTAAAAACTCGCTCAGGGACTTTAGCTGTTACAAAATACGCAGGAGACTTTTCGATTGTAATTTCCTGCGGATGTGAAGCAGGCATTTTTTCTCTGTACCAAGTTAAACCACGATTGTAATTGCTGTCACGGTCGAAAAAATGGACCTCTGAATTACAAGCACGAACCTTGGGATGAATTTTTAAAATCTCTAAAAGAGCGCGAGTTCCTCCTTTTTTGACGCCAATAATAATTGCATTTGGCAAACGTTTTACGAAGTCTTTATCGTCTTTTATTGCTGCAGTGGTTGGAGCTTTTGCAGACCTATTTTCTTCGCTGATATTGTTGTCATTTGGAGAAATATTTTCGGCGTTGTGTGTGGATTTTGAATTCGTCGTCTTATCAGTGCTGTCAACACTACGATCATTTACACTATATTCAGGTCGTGTGGCCTTATCTGAGTTTATAAAATCATCCTCCTTCGCATTATTGCTGTCTTTTTCGTGAATAATGGTGTATATTGTAGCTCTCTGTTTCTGTGTAGGCGGTTGTTTGCTTCGGTGAAATGGCCTTGCAACGCTGTTTGATTTGTCGTAAAAGTCCCATTGACCACTCTCGTTGTTGAGCAAATGTTCAGCCGCTAAATTCGACATTGCATGCAGTAAGTACCCATTTCTTGAATTAAAATCGTAGACGACGAATGAAAATAGTAATCCCAAGGCAAGGACGATACCAAAAGTTCGTTTAGCACAGGGTAATCCGTCGCGAAATTTCAAGAAGTCAAGCATTTCACCCAAACATCGACAACAACTTCTCGTTCCTCGGCCATGCACCTCGTCATTAAAGAACTGCTTTACATTTCATTCAGCTATTTATCTTCCCCAGATAAAGTAATCCCTCTGGCTCGAAAATCCTACAAATAAATCAATCTAAACTGTGCATTTATGTATGTTTAAACTGCAGTATTCTTTGACGGCATCTTGTTTGACTAATTGTATGTAAATAAGGGGGTAAAAGGCTTTCGCTGATTGGCTATTTACAAGACAAATCTGTCAACAAATTGTCCTTCCACTTCAAAGTTTTTTCAAAAGATTTAACTTCGTTGACATTTCCAATCAATTTGTGAAGTTTTTTTGAAATGAAGACTAATGTAGGCTGTAGTATATTGGGTTACCTGTGTCATCACGTGACCAGAACGTTGAGTAAACGTGTTGAGAATTACCCTCGTGTCGTGTGTCTTTTTTGTGTACTTTCTACGGCCTTGGTGGCATATTACATTGGCGACGAGGATGCCAGGAAAACAATTACCTACGTTAGATGTTAATGGACCGGCTTCACAAGTGGCAGAGCGTTGGAGGAAGTGGAAACGAGCGTTTTTGTACTACGCTGATGGCGAAGGTCTTACTGATGCAAATAAGAAACGAGCTCAGTTGCTCCATTTTGCCGGTTTCGATGTTCAAGACATTTTTGACGACTTACAAGATCCAGGTCCGGTCCCCGATGAAGGCGACGATGCATTTCAAGTAGCGATTCGAAAGCTCGACCATCATTTTCGAGTCGAAGAAAACATTCCTTACGAGCGACATGTGTTTCGCCATATCGCCATGACCGATGGGGAAACCGCTGACCAGTATATGATTCGACTTCGAAAGCAGGCAAAACATTGCAATTTTGGGACAAGTTTAAATGACAATTTGAGAGATCAGCTAATTGAACAAATAAAAGACTTAGACCTGAAAAAGAAACTGTTAGAAACAAGAAATATAACACTTGAGGAAGCACTTGCGAAGGCTCGAGTCTGGGAATCGGCGAACTTACAAGCCAATGACATGTCAGTCCAATCATCTCAAAAGAAAGAGGAGAAAAGTGTTAATCTTGTTAAGTCCCAATCCAGCAAGAAAGTGACCTGCTATAGCTGTGGAAAAGAGGGACACATGATGAAAGATAACGTTTGCCCTGCTAGAGGCAAGAAGTGTGCTAAGTGCAAGAAGTATGGACACTTTGCAGTATGTTGTAAGGACAACACTGGGAGTGGACGACGTGCCAAAGGGGGTCAAAGTGGATCGAGGTGGAGCCGAAAGGGCGGCGCATCCAATTGCGTTGAAGATGATGAGGAAGATGACGATACAAGCGACAGCGAGTACGATGGTGGTCAATTTGCTGTGTCTGAGAAGGTAGAAAATGTGTGTGTTACAACTGGAGAGCCTGTGGTATCGGTAAGCATAAATGGGATACGTAAAGATGTGCTTATTGACTCTGGATCGGTGAGTAACTTAATCAGTTTAAACGAGCTCAATGAACTGAAAGCACAAGGTTTGCAGGCTAGGCTGAGGGGGTGTAACAAAAAGTTGTTCGCTTATGGAGGCAAGAAGCTCAATGTATTGGGCCAGTTTGACGTTGAGTTATCAGTTAACAATGAGAAGATTAAGTCGCAGTTTGTAGTTACTGATAACGGACGGTGTTTACTAGGAAATACTGCATCGAAAGCCTTGAAGATTTTACATGTCGGGCCTATGCCTAGTCTCAACTGCAACAGTGTGCATGACATCTCAGCTGAACTCAAAGCAAAATATCCTAAGGTTTTCAGAGGGATTGGCAAGCTTAATGACTATCAATTGCAGTTACATATTGATGAAAATGTTAGACCAGTTGCTCAGAAGCCCAGACCCATCCCCTTTGCATTGCGTGAGAAGGTGACCAAGAAAGTGAACAGTCTCATAGAGAAGGATATTGTTGAGCGTGTAGAAGGTCCCACGTCCTGGGTTAGTCCCATAGTAGTAGCCCCAAAGAGTGGAGGAGACATCAGATTGTGTGTCGACATGCGTCGTGCAAATGAGGCTATAATAAGGGAGCGAATACCAATGCCAACCGTTGATGAGGTGCTCGAAAGTGTAAATGGCAGCACAGTTTTCTCGAAGTTAGACCTGCGCCTAGGATTCCATCAAATTGAGCTGAGTGAGAATTCACGCGACATAACAACATTTGCCACGCACGATGGACTTTTCAGATACAAGAGACTGCTCTTCGGAGTGAACTCTGCGCCCGAGAAGTACCAACAAATTGTGAGACAAGTATTGGCTGACATTGAAGGTGTCCAAAACATCGCAGATGATCTTGTTGTGCATGGAAAGAATGTGGAAGATCATGACAGGAACCTAGAAAACGTCGTGAGACGGCTACATGAACGGAATCTAACACTGAACGCAGAGAAGTGCACCTTCAGAATGGATAGGATTGTCTTCATGGGTATCCTATTGTCGAAATATGGGATTGGCCCAACTGATGAAAGAGTAAAGGCAGTTCTGGAGGCCGAAGCCCCAAGTTCACCATCAGAGGTTCGAAGCTTCTTAGGCATGGTCGGTTTTAGTGCACGCTTCATACCAGACTTCGCAACAACCGCAGAACCCCTACGAAAGGTAGCCAGGAAAGATGCAGTCTTCGCCTGGGAGCGTGAACAACAACAGGCATTTGATAAGTTGAAAGGAGATTTAGCCAGTGCACCAGTCCTCGCTTATTTTGACAAGCATGCCCACACGAAGGTTATCGCTGACGCAAGCCCAGTCGGGTTGGGAGCCATTCTCGTGCAGGAGAAGGACGGTGAGAGTAGAGCTGTTTGCTATGCCAGTCGCAGCCTCAGTAGTGTGGAGAGAAGATACAGTCAGACGGAGAAAGAGGCCCTAGCGCTGGTTTGGGCCTGCGAGAGGTTCAACATCTACCTGCTAGGATTAGAGTCATTTGATTTAGTAACCGATCACGAGCCACTGAAAGTCATATATTCTAACACTTCTAAGCCTTCCGCACGAATTGAGAGATGGGTTTTGAGGCTCCAACCGTTCAACTTCAAAGTACGTTATGTCAAGTCTAAAGATAACATTGCCGACGCGCTATCACGGCTGACGAGGCAGGCAGAGAGAACAGAAGGAAAGCGTGATGATGAACATGTACGCATGATTGCTATCAACTCTGTACCAACAGCACTCAACATTAAAGAAATAGAACAAGCCTCGGCCGAAGACAGGGAGCTACAGAAAGTAAGAGCATGTTTAGTCAGTGGAAACTGGAACAACGCACCGAAAGAATATGTGGTAGTGAGAAATGAGTTGACGTATGTCGGGAAGGTCATTCTTCGTGGCGCAAGAATCGTCGTGCCAGAGAGTCTAAGAAAACGTGTCACTGACTTGGCCCACGAGGGACACCAAGGCATAGTGAAAACTAAAGAACGTCTGAGATCAAAGGTATGGTGGCCGGGTATGGACCGTGATGCTGAGAGGAAGTGCAGAGAGTGTCATAGTTGCCAAGTAGTGACCAAGCACTACAGCTTACCATCGGTGAAGTCGACAAAGATGCCTGACAAACCATGGCAAGACCTTGCAGTAGACCTGCTTGGACCCATGCCAACTGGAGAATACCTTGTTGTTCTAACTGATTACTTCAGTCGCTGGGTAGAGGTGGACGTTGTACGATCAACCGTAAGCAAAGAGATCATCAAGCGTCTGGACTCGCATTTTGCCAGACATGGTATACCAAGGTCATTGAGGACGGACAACGGTCCCAATCTTGTATCCAGTGAGATTGAAAGCTACCTTAAAGAGATGGGAATTACCCATAGACTGACCACACCATTGTGGCCGAGAGCTAACGGCGAAGTAGAGAGGCAAAACCGTTCACTGCTGAAAGCCATGAAAGCGTTCCACGTCGAGAAGAAAGACTGGAAAACGGAACTGAACAAGTATCTATTAGCCTACAGATCAACGCCTCACACTACAACGGGGAAGAGTCCGTCACAACTACTTTACAATCGTGTCCTGAGTTGCAAGCTACCTGACTTAGCTGAGCTTGACGATGAAGAGAAAGACCATCAGGAAACAAGAGATCATGACGCGGAGAGGAAGCAAGCCACTGCTGACTATGCTGACAAAAAGAACCGACCTTCACAGCTCAGTGAGCTCCAGGCCGGTGACTTCGTTCTCCTGGAGAAAAGGAAAGAGAACAAGTTATCTCCAGCTTACGAGGAGAATCCATACGAAGTTACAGCAAGGCATGGAGATCAACTCCACTTACAGTCACATCAGGGTGTTACCTACAAAAGGAATATTGGACAGGTTAAGAAGTACACTCAACCAGATCAAGCGCATACTCAACAACCAAGGGAAACACTGAGTGGAGAAAAGGCCGATGAACCACGTGCTGTAGAGGAGTCTCTGCCAGAGAGTATCAACCATGATGTAGTGAAACAGGGTTTAGGTGTAGACGGCAACCCCCAACCAGCTGTCAGACGATCGAACAGGGAAACAAAGAAACCAGAACATTTCAAAGACTATGTCATGACTATGTCATGTGGACACTTTATTTGAACATTCTGTTATTACATATCATTCAACCAGTTGTTACTTAATCCAAATATGGACTTGCCTAATTCAAGGAACGTTGACTATGTGAACACTTAGTAAATAGTCATTATGTTTTAATCCTGTTTATTATTAGTTAATTTCAGTTATAAAAGAAAGAAAAGAAGGGATGTAGTATATTGGGTTACCTGTGTCATCACGTGACCAGAACGTTGAGTAAACGTGTTGAGAATTACCCTCGTGTCGTGTGTCTTTTTTGTGTACTTTCTACGGCCTTGGTGGCATATTACATAGGCTATTATTCTAATATTTTAAAACAAAACAGGTTTTAGTTGAACGGAAAAAATCTCATCGATATCGAGTCTTTGTTCTTTAATTTATTTATTAAAAGGGCACTATCGGTTTGCAGATAAGACGCCAAATTATTCAATTCAAAAACACTCCAAATCTAGCTTATAATCTTTATTGACTGTTTGGAGCTGATGGGAAGTTGTAAATAGCGTCAAATGATTTAGAAAAAAATCACGAAAAAAATTCTCCAGTCACCGTTGTATTTCTCGGTAGTGACTGACATTTCTGGCTTCATCGAAACTTTATCAAAAGTCGTTTTACCTAGTCAGTTCCCGACAAAAAAAAAAAAAAAAAAAAAAAAAAGGAAACAGCTAAGTTCAAAACCTCATACGAGTTTTCAGAAAAGTGTATTTCACTATAGAGGTCATTTTTTTTTTCCAAAGTTTCGTCTTTCTACGGCTAAAACCTACTTGCATGATTTTTTCATATCATTGTAGTATCATTGCCAAAAGCAAATACAGCGAAAATAAAGATCTATCTAGCTATCAATTAATTTGTCTTTGTTATCGCAAATGATTATTCTCTATTTTACAATATTCTAAGCAAGTCATTATCTTTTCCTGACTCATCTCCTTCCTTCCGGAGTTTAGTCTATTTTTCTGCGTTCAAAAGCCATATTTATATGTCATTTTCGTCCGTTTAACATTGCATCTTTTATCGAAATATTTGATAAAATTCGCTAGAATTTGTGCTCCTCAGGCAATAAAAAATTACACTCACTAATCAGAAATATTCACCTAAACGGACCGCGAAATAAAATGAATTAGACAGTTATAATTGGTCTATTTTCATTCATTATACGAAATACTAGGCATCTTTAAAATCAAAATGTAATAAGTTGAATTTAATGCAAGGGCATTTTCGTTGGCTCATCTCATAAACCACACTTACTGCCGAACAGATAAGTCTAAATCACTACCAAAGAAATCCGATCAATTTGGTTTTCCATCGTATTAATTTTAATTGCCAAAACATTTTTATCCTTAAATCTTCAAATGTATCAATTTTTAAGAGAATTGTTTTTTGCCGTGTAACACCAAATAGCCAAAAGCTCTTATTGGTAATCGGTTTTAACCACAAACTGACCAAAAAATCCTGTATATTATGAACCATTCGTGGTTAGCTGAGGTCAAGAACATTTCATACCAACAAAACCACATGCACAATGATTTCGATATTCTTGACGTGACGAACTTCATGGTTTTTCATCCAGCGAGCCGGCCGTATACATGTAAAAATAATAATAATAATATCTTTATTTTATATATAGCGAGAATTCCAAAGTTCAACACCGCTTAAACTCTATACATGAATATTCAATACACTAATGTGCAGTGGAAATTAAAGATTATTAAAAAATCAATGTCTATGAATAAATATACTTATTCATTAATATAACCGCTTTTCGAAATAAAACATTTTTCTTTGGTATTGTAAGAATTGGTCAATTCTGAGACGTATACAAGAATAACCCTATTGGAATAAGCCTGAATCCTTTTCACATTGCTTTTGTTCACTAATTAGGACTATTGTTTCTGTATTCTCGAGGGATTATACAAATTTAAATATGAAAAGATTTTAAGAGTGTTTGTCAGAGAAAACCGGGCAGTGGTAAAAGATAAGGGTCGTCTGATTTGAACCAAATTTTCACCAATTAAAGACCTTTCAAATAGACAATGAATCGTGTTATTTGGAGTTTCATTGACCTTTTTCTTCCCGAGATAGACCACCCCCCTCCGTTTTTGCTTGTTTTTGGCCTACGAGACGCTGTTATTTAAGGCCTTACTTCATCGAATAAAAGCCTTTATTTAATTTCTCTTTTCTAATTTTGATATATTATTCGAAAACTCTATTGTAAAAGCTAGAATTCCTGTGATTTTGAGCTGAATCCGATGAGTTTTGACCATTTGACCCTCATTTGAACTTTGCACTGAAAACATTGTCAATTCACAATCCAAAAATACATCAACTTTGAAACCGTTTTTCTCCAAAGTGCGGCAGTTTTTTTTCTAATAATTTACATTAAATAAAAGCCCTATGTTTGTGCTTTTAGAAACTGCAAAGTTAAAATTGGGATCTAAAATAAATCGAACGGGAGCTGCTTTCCAAGTTGGCAAAAATAGCCCTCTTACTTGGTGAAATTACGTGTCATGTTCACTTCCTGTCAGTCGTAGGTGATAACACGAACTCCCTGGTTCGGCTCCACTTGTCTTAAGATTTGTTTTTGATGAGTTTGTAAACCTTTTCTTTTATATTACATCAAAGCAGAAGTTTTTTAGCAAAAAATACAAGTCTTGAAGCTCAGAAAAGACTGTTTATTTTAGAAGGAATTTGCATAAAATCTGAAGTGTCGACTCAAAGATGACAAATCTTCGCAGTTTATAATGGCATACCGAATAAAGCACTTCCTTTATAACTACTTTGGAAATATTTCAAGATAAAGGAATCAGATTGTGCAACTATCTGAACACAGCGCAAATAATTTATGCTCGTTCTGCTTGTTATATGCCTTGTTTTAACAACTTACGATGTCTATAAATAACATGTAACGCAATATAATGAAACGTTACTATAACCGCTCTAGTTTCATTTATATATTGTTTTCTTCATTGTCGCTACAATGGAAATAAAAAGATTGCAATTCACATCTAACTTTAGAGTTTGCCAATGGATGTTTGTCTGTTTACTAATACTTCAAAGAAAGTTGATATTGTTTACTCAGCAAAGTAATTGTATATGGTACTTGCGTAATTTACGATCAGGTATCTAACAGCTTGGTCGTGATGGTAGCTGGTGTTTAACTAGACCAGGACTGATAAGTGATAGTCATAGTTAGTAAGTCTATTAACTATGGTGATAGTGCAGTTGATATAACCTCCTTAGCTTTTCTTGAATAATACTTCTTTTGAGTACTGGATATATCTCCCAGGAAGTGTTTAGAGTTGACAGCAAAGGGTTGACGCGACCACTACTCAGATTGATTCATTCAAAGTGTGCCTCTTCTGTTGTTGTTGTTCTATTTCATCTTCCCACTAGCCTGCTTAGCCCGGCTCTTCGGGTGGGGTATCTTCCCACAAACTGATTTCATGTTCAGGTACAGTACTCTGAGATGACATAGAGGATGTTTTAGTATCGTATTGCACTTCAGCGGATGAAATACTTTGATGTTGGAGGTCGTCAGATTGAGCATGCGCAGTTGGAATACTTGACTGTTGGAGGTGGTCGGATTCAGCATGCCCAGATGGAATACTTGGCTGTTGGAAGTCGATATCAGATTGAGCATTGCAGATAGAATACTTGCTGCGGCTGTCGGACGTTATGAGATTGAGCATGAGCAGATGAAATATACTTGGCTGTTGGAGATAGTTGGATTGAGCTTGTGCAAATGACGTACTTGGTTGGCTGTAAGCGTAAAAAGATGACAGGGATGCACCATGCTCAGCTTCACCGTATACCCGAGGAATGGAAAAGGAACGAACAAATTGTCTGTAAACAGTATGCGGAAAGGGGAAAACGGTTCAAATAGTATAGACAGAGTGGTTTTCTAATGAATGGGACGCTGACCGCGAATGTAACTGGACATTTACGGTACGGATACAGCAGAATCTTCGAATGTTTTTATTTTATAGAAAATACGATATCGTAACGGCACGTTCAATTCAGTTTTCCTCCAAAACCAGCGCTATGCTATGGGGTAAATACTTACCCCTCCAATGTCATCGGATTACTGACTTTCTTTTCTTTTATAATACATGTGTCGGCAACTTTCGCAAATAGCTGCAGCCAAAAATAAAGAAAATCAGAAACCTGTCATGCACCCGCTTTTTCACGTATATTACTTATAACAAAAAAATAAAGAAAAAAGAAAAAAAAACAGAATTTCAATTAGAATAACGATGGAAATATAATTAGAAATAAATGATGGAGTTACAATAAAAACAATGTAGCCGTAAAAACAATAACAACGTTTGATTGGTTACACTGTTGAATGAAAATGTGAATCAGACGGAAGCTGTAACTTGCATGGTATTATTGCTTAACAATAATAGTATCAGGAATAACAGACTGAAAGTAAGGATGAAAACGAACATTGTTTATGAAAAAAAGAGATACCAACTAGACGTACTACTTTCATTCCCTCGAAAGGAACCACAGCGGGTAAAATGTCGGGTGTGGCGGGTAGTAGATCACTGGTAAATAATATAGATAAAACTACTGAATAAACTTCTATTTAGATATTTTTATGATCGAATTATAAACTGATTTTTTAGACACTGCGTATTATTTGATTCTAATTTTTTATTTAATCTCCAGTCAGGTCATTCATTAGCATTGGGAATATTGTAAGATTCAACAATTTAATTGTTCAAGTTGACAAAGAATGAAAGAAAGAAAAAAGAAAGAATAAAAAGGGAGAAACGGAAAAGAAAGGGAGAAAGAAAGGAGGAACGAAAGGGAGAAAGAAAGGGAGAAAGAAAGGGAGAAAGAAAAGGAGAAAGAAAGAATGAGCCGTGGAATCCTTATGATGAGAGAAGAGAGGAAGATAAGCGGCAGCGATCATGCTAAAAAATAAAATGAATGATTTGGTGACCAGAGATAAAGAACACATAACGTATGAAAAATAGAATAATTAATAACTAAAAAAGCTATTCAATTTATAATTCGATCATTAAAATGTTCAAAAAGTAATTTGTTATTGTTGTTATATTTTAATAATAATAATAATAATAATAATAATAATAATAATAATAATAATAATAATAATAATAATAATAATAATAATAATAATAATAATATTTTAATATAATATTTATCTTTATTATTTTGATACCCATTCTAAAATAAACCCTAATTTTCCACTCCACTACGTAGTACAGCAACACGCGACGTTTCTTTCTCCGCGACACATCACGAAAATATCAAACTCATTCTTGAAGAAACAAAGCAATGCGAAAACACATATCATAATTAATCAATAACTCACCAGAAACAATCGGGACTACCACTTCGAAAATCCGATGAATTTTTGCAGACACCAAAGCATTTATTCTGCGAGGGTTGTGTAATTGTTTATGCTGTATGACCTTGATGAAAAGTATGAACAAACACGGCTTTTACGACCAGGCCAATCGGTCGTCAAACTTTTGCGGTGTTTCGGACAAATGGTTATTAGCTCAGTTTGAGAGAGGTTGAGGATGAACTTTCCAGCACGATTCAACATGATATCTTTTCCTGATATTCCTGTCTTCCCCGTCCACGCTTACTGGTCATCTGGAGACCAACTAAATAAAATGCCATGTCCAGGGAACATGCTGATAAAGGAACAAGTGAAGTATCTAATCCAGACGTACTACACGGCAAATCTAACGAAGCGAACGAGCATCTTACTAGTTCAGTCATTACAAAGGACACGAGCTGACTGTTAAACACCAGCTATTATCACGACCAAGCTGTTAGATACCTGATCGTAAATTACGCAAGTACCATATACAATTACTTTGCTGAGTAAACAATATCAACTTTCTTTGAAGTATTAGTAAACAGACAAACATCCATTGGCAAACTCTAAAGTTAGATGTGAATTGCAATCTTTTTATTTCCATTGTAGCGACAATGAAGAAAACAATATATAAATGAAACTAGAGCGGTTATAGTAACGTTTCATTATATTGCGTTACATGTTATTTATAGACATCGTAAGTTGTTAAAACAAGGCATATAACAAGCAGAACGAGCATAAATTATTTGCGCTGTGTTCAGATAGTTGCACAATCTGATTCCTTTATCTTGAAATATTTCCAAAGTAGTTATAAAGGAAGTGTTTTATTCGGTATGCCATTATAAACTGCGAAGATTTGTCATCTTTGAGTCGACACTTCAGATTTTATGCAAATTCCTTCTAAAATAAACAGTCTTTTCTGTGCTTCAAGACTTGTATTTTTTGCTAAAAAACTTCTGCTTTGATGTAATATAAAAGAAAATGTTTACAAACTCATCAAAAACAAATCTTAAGACAAGTGGAGCCGAACCAGGGAGTTCGTGTTATCACCTACGACTGACGAAAGTGAACATGTCACGTAATTTCACCAAGTAAGAGGGCTATTTTTGCCAACTTGGAAAGCAGCTCCCGTTCGATTTATTTTAGATCCCAATTTTAACTTTGCAGTTTCTCAAAGCACAAACATAGGGCTTTTATTTAATGTAAATTATTAGAAAAAAAACTGCCGCACTTTGGAGAAAAACGGTTTCAAAGTTTATGTATTTTTGGATTGTGAATTGACAATGTTTTCAGTGCAAAGTTCAAATGAGGGTCAAATGGTCAAAACTCATCGGATTCAGCTCAAAATCACAGGAATTCTAGCTTTTACAATAGAGTTTCCGAATAATATATCAAAATTAGAAAAGAGAAATTAAATAAAGGCTTTTATTCGATGAAGTAAGGCCTTAAATAACAGCGTCTCGTAGGCCAAAAACAAGCAAAAACGGAGGGGGGTGGTCTATCTCGGGAAGAAAATAGTCAATGAAACTCCAAATAACACGATTCATTGTCTATTTGAAAGGTCTTTAATTGGTGAAAATTTGGTTCAAATCAGACGACCCTTATCTTTTACCACTGCCCGGTTTTCTCTGACAAACACTCTTAAAAACTATTATGGTATAGAGACTGGGGTAAAACGTCATCTCGCTTCAGGGCTATTCTAGCGTACCATGCACCCTTACGCAAATTACAACCTGACGTAGTAGCCCCTCGTGGGGGAGTTTGAGGTTTAAACCGGAAAGAAAGAGTAGTATTTGACGGTCTAATGATTTGTAGTTGCTTGCATAATTGTTTGATTGCTCGCTGTATGCTTACTTGACTGCATGCCACCAGCATGCAACCTACTTCACTTCTTTTTGGCTCAGCTATTTGCTTGCTGCGTAAGTTGCTTTTTAGTTGCTTGGTTAGTTCATTTGCTTGCTTGCTTATTTGCAGACTTGCCCGGGAACAACTTCTTTCTTGTCCGGCTGTTAGTTAATCGGCTCATTTGTTTTCCTCCAGTTTCTAGTTGTTCGTTTGTTTGGTTTCATATGCTTGGTTCCTTAATTGAATGCTTAGGTGCTTGCTTGGTTACTTGTTTGTTTCCTTACCTCCTCACTGCTTTCGCGCCTTTTTCTTTAATGCCTGTTTTCTTGTCTACTTCCCTTATTTTCTTCCTTGCCTACATCTATGCTTGCCTTCTTTCTTGTCTGCCTACCTGCCTGCTTGCCTGCCTGTCTGAATTCTGCGCTTGCTTGCATTCAGTTGGCAATACCTCTTTGCCAGTTAGCTTGTAAGTAGTCCTGTCTATCTCTACCTGCTTGACTGGTTGACAATTAATACAACATTTAAACAAACAAATAAATAAATATAATATAAATAAATAAATACCAGAGCTTATTATAAATATTCATCATTTTCTTTAGGTTAATTTAAAAAACAAATAATAATATTTACAATTTGATACAAACAATTTTACCCTGTTTCAGTTTTCTCGTATTACTCAATGCAGTTAGCCTATCTCAAACTTATGTTTAGTTAGGCTGAATGTTTGAAATGAGCTATATTGATATATAAATAATCTTGGTATTTCTTCTTTAACTGATTACTGATTAAATTAATACTGATTTCGTTAAAATTATTGCCAGAAAAAGTTTCTTCTCACTGCATTATAAAATTGCCTGTTGTACGGTCTATAAAACTTTCTTAATTTATCTAAAGTTCTTTCATCAACTTTGATATGCTTTCTTCCTTTATTGGGCGGCAAGCAAAACGGCTCACTGTTCTCACTCGGTACAAAACAGGGGAAACCTTTTTCTTCATCAAAACGGAAATTCTGCTCCGAGAAGAAAGGTTCTAAACCTAGGAATCTCTCAACTTCTTTAATTTCTCTGTAGGGATTTCTGACCAAAGTTTCTCCGCTGACAAAATGTAACTCCTCTTTCGGAAAATTTTTCAGCCATTCGCTCAAATGTTTAATATACAACCCTGTTTTTACAAGCGAAGAGTTGGCGTTGACTGAGCCGTCGTTATTGAGAACAAAGCTTTCAAATTGGTCTTTGACTTCAGGGATTTCTTCCTTAGTACTTCTGGCTATCAAGTCAGTGTATTCGGACAAACACCTTGTCGTTGGATCACGAACTACAACCAACAGTTTTAGAATATGTGGCGTAGATCTTGAGAAAACGAACATTCGATTTACAACTTGAGTTGTTTCAATACTTGTAAAGTAGGTGGGGCTTTTTTCGATAGTTATTTGTTCTGGGGAAGACAGGGGCATCTGCTCGCGGTACCATTCTAGTCCTCTTGTGTGAAACCCATTAAAAAAGTACACCTCAGTTGGGGCCACTATTACCTTAGGGTGCATCTCAAGCGCCTCTAAAAGGGCCCTAGTGCCAGCTTTCTTGACTCCCAGAATGATAACGGCTGGGAACTGCCGTTTTAGCTCGACGGTAGCTTGTGGACTAGCTTGCGGCAGTTCTATGGAAAGATGAAGACAGTACAGATTCAACAAATAAATAAATAATTGAAAGAAACAGGTAGAACCGGTCTGAAATGCAATAGACCGTTTCGGCTTCGTATGTCAAATTGCCCATTTTAGACCACGTGTCGAAATATTTACACCTGAAAGAATCATTTCCCAAGAGGGACATCATATGGTCTGAAATGGGAAAATAAACATGGAAGTGAATAAGGTCTATTGTGCACGCTAAATGGACTAAATGTATTGAAGCTGGCCAATAGGCGATTCGCATGATGGCGTCATTGTACTACCATTACAAGCATTCTTTGCGAATTTCTTTTTCGCATTCAAATGTGTATTCCCTGTGGAGATTGATACAAACGAAAGTCGGCAAAGCATTCTGGTAATGGTAGTATTCTACGTTATCATGCGTCATTCCCATTGACCCATTTGTCCAGTCTCGTACCAATGTCGCTTTTTATCCAACGCGGATAATATGCGCGCAAAGAGTGATGACAGTCATAAAACATCAACGTAAGGACTTATTGGAAACCAAACTCTTCTGGGCACTAAACTAAAGACTTGGTACCAGTCTGGCATTTGCCGCACTCATAACGGTGCATGCGCACATCATAGTACAAGTCCCAATCAGACTGCAAGGCTTCAAAATCGTAAGAATAATAGGCGATCTGCATTGTGGCGTCATTTTACTACGACTACCAGCACTTTTTAGCGAATTCTTTTCATATTCAAATTCTTAATCCCTTTGGAGAGCAATGGCCGGATTCTGATAGTTGTTGTATATGACGCTAAAATGCAAATCGCCTATTGGAGCACTAGTACAAATTTAAGCATAAAAAGTCGAAATCGGCTCGTGTCAGCTCATTGCATCAATAAACTGCTTTGGTTTTACTCCCTTATATTTAGTTCCACCGGTATGGTTTGTCGCCTTCATGTCTTGAATAGCCGGTATACAATTTACCTTGAATAGGGGTGTACTTTCCCTATGTTTAATATGTCTTAAACAGAGTGTTCAATAGAACAACTTAAAAAGTCAAAATGAATAACATTGACATATTGACATTTCTATGGGATGCTAGCTGGCTATGTCAACTCATTCAGTACCAGATCTTTCACAAATCAGTGGCTTATCTTGGGGAGGGGAGCAGGGGGGGGGGGGTGTGCATCCCCTCCTAAAAGAATTTCAGTCTTTTTATTCTTAACTATGCTAACTAGGTACTGCATCCCGTCCTGAAGATGGTGCACCCCCTCCTGAAAACAATCCTGAATCCGCCCCCGCAAATCATACAAAAACGTAAAAATATCCAATTTCGCACCACCTTATAACTAAACGCACAGTAAATTGTCGCTCTATGAATTCACATGCAACTATAGTTGTTTTGTGATACATTGTAAACTGTGACGGATCGGAGGAAATATTTTGAAGGATTTTCTCCATGTGGAGAGGGATTTTTTTCCTAATTGATATCCAAGCGCTTTCTTTGAGTTTCCACCTTGAATTTATGTTTTTTTTCGATCGCTTTTACTTACGCTTTTTTCTGTATTTCCCGTAGACGCCCCAAGCATCACTTTACTAAGTCGGTCCCTCAACCAACAAACGAAGTGTACGTTAATTAGTTTAGGACGTAACTCGCGTTAATCGAACGGAACTTTACCACGTGTTGTCTCATGCTGGGATAGCATTTACAATGCATTGATGAAAGCAAATAGAACCGACTGATCATCACTTAGCGCTCTTATATACTGGAAATCAACGTTCCACTTAATTCTAACGATACCTGGATCGGATGAGCGTTAAAAGCTTTGTCATTCCAAGAATAGAAGACATAATAGATCTACACCTCGTTTCAAAACGTTGTCCAATAACAAGGTTCGATAGAAATGTGAATTATAGACATGCACCTAACTATTTCAAAAAGGCTGTCCGCAAGGTGATAAGTCATTTCAAGATAGAAATGGAAATTATATATATAGCTGACTAACAAAATCTATTTCAAAAAGGTTGTCCAAGGTGATAGGTTATAGAAATGAGAATTATAGAAATACACCTATTTAAAAAAAAGAACTTGTTCAGTCTTATATCGATTCCAAACTCATGGGAATTATAGACATTCGCGTATTTCAAAAACGTTGTTCAAGGTGATTCAAATCATGCAAAAAGTGCTGTCCAGTTTCATATCATTTTCTGTGTACATACTATTGTCTCAAAAGCCGTGTCGAACTTTTGATATTGTGTTTTAGTTACGGCCTCGAGAATTAAATTACATCGAGTTTTGACAGTTATCCATCTTTGCTGTGTAATAACTCAAGAACGAAGAAAATTATCAAAACATTTGACCAAGGCAGAGTTTTGTTTTGGCTTATGCTTTTCAAACGAAACCAACTATAGTTTTCAGTCTTTTTGTCCTAGTGTTAACTTTATTTTGTGAATCGCAAAAGTGCACCATTCTGTTTTCCTTTTGTTAATTTTAGCTTTAAAATTATATATATTTTCTGTATATTGATTGTAAACTGGTGCTCTAATTAATACTCAAGTGAGACACACTCGCTAGAAGACAACCATAGTTTAGTGGCCGGGCCCAAAGAACCTCCTTGTGCAAGACCACAAATGCGCTATGGATTAGCGATGTGATATGACACCATTAATGGCGGATAAACAGGAACCCCACGCCTCTACTTTCTACAAGTGACTATGATTTTTTTGTCATATCCTTATTGAAATGGCTATATTATCTGGGCACCGTTTTCTAAATCGGTAAAGATGTTCATTGTTATTGCAGGGTAGATCCAGCTTTGTTTCCAGGAGGGGTGCATCATCTTAAGGGGGGTGCACTAGCCAGTATACATGAAATACTGAGGTTATTATTATTTTTTTTAAATGATAAAACAATGACTCGAAAGTCTTCCAGGAGTGGGTGCGCACTGCTTGCACCCCTCCCTCCTAGATCCGCCACTTTATTAGTTTTCGTACATACTGACTCCAGCGATTTGTGTTTCAGTAGATTGCTTAAGTCCCCATTAATTCAAGTGCTCGTTATCGCATATTTTATAACTCGACTGTTATTTTACAGTTGTAAATGTGATAATAAATCGTTTAGTGATGATAGTGATAACTGACGTTTCGGACGTTAGTCCTTCGTCGGAGTATAATGTGATATTTCCCAGTTGTTTCTGCCAGTAGGCTTTAATTCAGTATCGGCAAACAAGACTAATTTGCTTTAGTTTAACAGATACATATCAAAGTTATAGTACATTTTGAAGCGCAGTACAAATTAGTCTAAATTGCTAATTATTTCTCCATGACATTTTCTTTTTATCAACCGACATTGACATTAGAACCACGGCTTTTTCAAAAGCATCAACAATTTGCGAGAAAACAATATTTTCACAAATTTGCCAAAAATCAGCAATTAAGCCAAATTGAAAAATTCTTTTGGGGTATAATACCTCTAAATATTCTTGTTCGATCTAAATACAATTGGCGTAGAGTTCATTTGCACTTTAAAATAATATTTAAAAAAACATCAATTTTTGTGAAAGTTCATCTGATCTGTGTTGGTCAGTGTTGAAAATTGAAAATCGAATGTTGAGATGATATTATTCAAGTATAAATGAGCTGAAAATAGGAAAAAAATACCTATAATTTCGAAATATTATATAACTGATAATTAAAGTTATAAATGACTTTGACATTACAGTGCCATTTTAATATAATAAAGACATACTCCTATTTCAAAACTTGTCAAAAGGGTTTAGCATCTAAAATTGGTTGGTACGTGGGCATCATTTATATATAGTCAAATAGTTGTTTCTTCCACGTTTTATTTTTGAGCCAAGCTTTCGCGCTAATTGCGCATCTTCAGGGCAAAATGAATGTGTTAACAATTTGTTACAACTACATAGTGTAAGAACGCGTTATTTTACAAACAACCAATAGATTTAAAAGGAGGATGCGAAAGCAATCCAAAGTAAACGGAATTACATGCGCGCGCACAGTTATGATCGAAAAATAGAAATAAACAACAATTAAGTTGAATTAATAAATATGTAAAATAATGAATAAAACTATGAATAATTAAATATTGAAATAACTACATGAACAAAATATAAATAATTGGAAATATTTAAATAAATAAATAATTGAATTAAGTAATATATATAATAAATAAATAAATAAATAAATAAATGATTAACTAAACAATTAAACAAAGCAAATAAATAATTAAATAGATAAAATAGCTAAAAAATTGAAATAACTAATAATAATAATATAATAATAAATAAATTAATAATTAATAAACAAATAATTAATTTAATAAATAAATAATTAAAATATAAATAAATAAATAAACAATTTAAAAAGACATAAAATAAAATTAACGAATTAAAATAAATAAATAATGATGATATTGATAATATTAATTAAATAAACAAACAATTAAAAAAGATATTAACTAAAATTAACTAAATAATAATAAATAATAATTATGGTAATAACTATGTAATTAAATAATTATGGCTTAATGATTGGCGCGTAACACTCAGGTAATAGGTTTAGCATGTATGTAGTCAGTTTGAAAAACGTTATTATTAGTGGTAATAGAAGTAACTTTACATACATATAACAGTTGATGGTGATGGTGGGATGATTGTGATGGTGTGATTGTAATAGTGCTTGTTATGGTGGTGATGGGGTTGGTATGGTGATGATATTGACGGTCTTGTTGTTATGGTGATGTTTGCTATGCATGGTGATGATTCTGGTGGTGACTGATGGTTGTGTTGGTTGCAATGGTTGTGGTGATGGTATTTGCTATGGTGGTGATGGTAGTTGCTATGGTTGTAACAAGAGTATGAGATAAGAGAGCTTATCCGCCGTATTGGGCTTTACGCTCATCAGAGGACCTTTTCATTAAAAAAAAACATCTCAAGACAAAAGTGTGGAGATTGGGTTAACGAGTTTCTAAAAAACAGTACGACAAGTTGAGCCCCTGATGGAGTCCGGGGATAAGCTCTCTTATCTCAGGGACCGCGGAGAGAGAGGGGCTGGGAGGGACTTTTTAGCGCTAAAGAATAGAAATACAAATAATCCAAATAATAATCATCCTCAAAGGTTTTTTCTTCTTCTTTTGAATATTATCATTTTGTTAAATAAGGATGCATGCCGTGGATATCTTGTTCTTTGTGACCTAAGTCAGCCTCCCCCCCCCCCCCCCCACTTTTCAACATACTCCGCAGTTCCTTTATCTCATACTCTCTTGGTTGTGAACGGGTGATGCTAGTTGCGGTTATGGGGTCTTGACTGACATTAATGTAATATTGAAGCTGCGATTGTTGATATAATATGATGACATTTTTGTTTACATGAGACAAAATGGCAACTAACTTCTCTTTTTTTATCGATCTCAATAAAAATTAATATTATAATTATTATTATTATTATTAACATAAATGCTGAAGTTCAATTATGTCATTGTCGTTTTCGCAAAGCTCAATCAAATTCTACGTTATCACTGTTAGTGACTAAAAAACCCTTATATGTTCGCTGAATGAAATGGTTTCTCTAATCATTAACTAAGTTGATCCATTTTTGGTCAAACATCTAGCATTGTTGTGTTCCAAAGCCGGTTTTGTTCATTTACTGTTAAGTGAATTTCATTGAACAAAATCATTCACCATGACGGGCAAATATCACTATCACAACACTGAAAATATTGTCAAAAAACATTAATTACCAACAAAACGTACCTTGTTTTAATACTTTCTCTCCATTTTCTTTTACAGTAGATAATTTTGCCTCTTTCTGTATTCTTTTTGAGCTTTTTTTTAGAGGATTATGGAGCTTTATCGCCAAGTTTTGCTCTTTCCCACGCTGGATGCTTGAACGCCGTGATTCGACTTCAACTTCTGATGTCAAACTTCTTTCAGTAGTTTCATATTGATTTCTAGTCCTTGCAAGATCAGGTTTTGTCAATGTCAATGTAAAAATCAACAACGCTATCCCTACGAGGATAAATGATAGTGATTTCTTTCTTTTTACAATCATTTTAACTTCACTTTTCTAAGTTTACTCATTGTTTAGACAAAACGTCTACGAACTTGAATAACTTTGATAGCATCAGAATCGCTTGGCATTTTTCCAATTCCGCAGACAAAACATAGTTAGGAAGTTTGGGCAACTTTTTTCTTGACTTGATTTCCTTGTATTACTAAAAATCTAAGCTTTCCGTCCAAAACAAGTTTCAATTGATCAAATAAGAATAAATCGTTGTTTAGTGTAGAAGAATTGTTGATGTAAAAATCCGTTGGTTTTGCTGAGACGGCTTGAGTAGAGAGTGCATTTGATGTTTGTAGAGTGAAAGGAAGCTTGGTATATAACGCGGTCAAACTTATATGTCTCGCTGTGATCGATCGTAATGATTACTCATATCCTTTTATGCAAATGTTGGCGAACGGTTGTCTAGAAAGCGTCATACACGCTTCGACGGTTTGTGACCTCAAAAATATTTTGTTGTGGGTTTTTTGAAGTTGATTCTTAGTTTCTTCTCTTCTCTTCTCTTCTCTTCTCTTCTCTTCTCTTCTCTTCTCTTCTCTTCTCTTCTCTTCTCTTCTCTTCTCTTCTCTTCTCTTCTCTAAATCAAGTTTTCGCAAATGATATTTGAAGTTAAATCATTTCCAGAAAGCTTCCTGAGGAAACCGTATACGAAATGTAGTTTAGTTTGACCTCTTAAAATGGACGGAAATTTTGTCCATATGTGAAATAAACACAAGAGCTAAAGATAGCATTATGTAAACATTGGCTTAAGAGTTCAGACAAAAAGGAAAGTATAGGTACTTCGATTAAAACATCTTATGCAGTCCGTTCAATATGCTCTCCGGCACTTTTATCGAGTTGGTTACGTTTTATAGAGTATAAATTCAATGCAGACGAAGATAGCAGAGTTGGTTAGTGTGCGGCCTTGTGTGAGAGGTCCTGCATTCGACTACCTTGCAGGTAGGCTTCAGTTCGAACGACTTCTTCAATTCTGGGTAGATCGGTTTTATGTCACAGTTGGTCAGACAATGGCCTGCGCAACATTGCGCTGCCCTCTATGAAAGGCTGTCCAGGGGCGCAGCGTCCAATACGCATGCATATACGCACGTGCGTACTTGAAGTTACAGAACATTTTGAACTGTTTCTTTTTTTAAAAAATTTATTTGTACGCAACAAAGACTTTTGTGACGAAAGAAAAAAACATTTTGATTAAATTGTAAAAATGATTGAATTTAAGCACGAAAACAAGAACGCAATATTTTTATGTTCAGTTTACTTAACCTTTTTTAGATCATATGTACTTGTGCGTACCTGAAAAAAGGACCACGATGCGGACCTGCTGTCCTGCAGTAGATCACATTCTTGTTTCGACCTTTTTCTATTCTGTGCAGTTTAATGGTATTCGGTCGTTTTTTCCAGTGACTTTACTTGCATCTTTGTAATGCACTTCTCTCTATTGTGCGTAGTCTATCAATTATAATTGTATCTTTAAACTATTGGCGCATCGAAAAAAATGCTTACAAAAGCTAATAACTACTCAGAATAACTAAACGTGAATCGAGCTGAGTACTAGAATTTATACAGTTAATGACTGACTCAGTTTTGCAGAAATTGCTAGATTTAATTACAGCAGTAGAAATAGATAAAAACATACACTTCAACAGCAACTTGGATTGGCCCGTGTTGGCAGAAGAAGGGACGTCGAGAGTACAGAGTAGTAAAGGCCGGGACATTTACAGGGGCGAAGGGAAGTGACTTCCTATAGTGCAGGGAACATCTCCTTACGTACGTATTATGATTCTTCTTAAAGTAATCTTTCAAAGCAACTTCATTGAGATGATTCCAGGACAAGCCCTGACATTTGTCTGTATACGCCCTTGATGTGGGCTATCTTCGAGAAATGTGGGCCTACGTCATAGTGCTCTCATAGAGCATGCGTCTCAGCCTAAGCAGTGACCTGGCCGAGTGAGCCCTGTCTACATGTAAAACAAACCCAGTGAAACAATAGAGATGGGCACCCTTATAAAACGCACGTAAATTACGTGAATTCTCTGAAACAGGTGCGTTTACTTCCAAGGCAGATGTCACTCATCTCGCTAAGACATCTTAATAATTGTGCATTGACTGTTATCAAATATTGGCTTGCTAAATTCTAGTTAGCTTGACGCACCGGACAAAGTTAAATAACGCTGAACAAATTAATCGAAATAATTTTTTTACGGAATTATTAATGTTCTTTTTCTATCTTACATCGTTCTTGTAATTGCATGTTTTTCTTATGTTCACTAATTTGATCCTGTTCTTGTTCATGACATCAGTACGTTGCTTTAATTGGTTTTGCATTGCAAATATCGAGGTGAAAAATTATTTCTGAATATTAAACTAAATTGGAAATCATCAATGTTTATGTATTACCGATACGAAATTTTGAAATGATTCGTTTAGATAAAATAACGCGATGTAAGAGGGGAAAACATCCACGCATCTCTTGTTTTGCAAAGATGAAAAACACATTTCTGTAAAACATCAACTTTAACAAAAAAGCATCACAAATGAATGTCTTGTTGGTTATAATAGCTACGATTTGTTGTGACTGGAATATTTGATACGGAAGTGGTTTTCTTTGGACAAATGCAATATTTGCAGTACTTTGTGAACATGTTGACATCATACGTGAATTCATAACCATTCTAAGGAGCACTTATAAAAGGCACAGAGCCATAACCAGGGGGTGCACAGGGTGCACGTGCACCCCCAGAAAAGAAAAAGGTCCGCTCACCCATCTCCATCTTTTTATATTACAAGAATTTCTTTCTTAGATTTTGGAATCAAGAGTACAAAACTAGAATTGATTTATTTTTTTATGGTTATCAAACACACGAAGTGGAATGACATGCTATAATTGTCACGGGTTTTCACGGGTTTTTGAAAAGTACGCTGACTTTGAGAAAAATATGACGGCTACTAACAAAAAAGACTACTAAAAACCCATCAATGGTCCAGAGTTTTTTATGAGCATCCCCCCCTCCCCACCCACCCACCCTGTAAAAGTTCTGGCTACGGCCCTAAGGTATCCACAATATTGATATTTTGTTATGATAGATTCCACAAAAAAGCATATATTCATATAAATATATGATTAAACACGTTTTTAGACTTGTCGCCCCTAAAAGCCAGCTGCATATCAAATTGACAAAAAACGTCAGAAAGTTGTCTCTGATTCATTAGTTTGGTATAAAGAAACGTTTTTATTAAAGCTAGTCTCGGCTGGTCGACGAGAGAGTTGCGTTTTGAAGATCTCCCTTGTCTGTACGTATAGTTGTCACGCTCTGGCCCGTTGCAATTCAGGTAAATTCTTACAACCGTTCGCGACCGTTTTATTTATTTTCCAACGAATTACTGTAGTTGGTTTAGGACCACCACAGACGAGGCCTTTTGTTGTCGACAACTTTTTATAACCGACAACTGAATGTTGGTCGATAATCAGAAAACATCATCTGTGAGACAAGTTCTCGACTACTAAACGCAAAAATTCTTTGTTCGATAACTGACAACAAGTAATCGGCTACATTTTGTCGTGGACTAAAAAAAGGTTAAGTTAAGGCCCTTAGTTCTATTTGTAGCTCTTTAGATAAAAAATGTTCTAAAGAAATCAGGCTGTTCAGTCGAGAAACGACGATAATGAAACAACACATGAACTCGACCGAATTCAGTAGTTCTTCACATAAATGCTTCTCATTACTATTCGTTATCTTATGACTAGGGGAACAAATACATGATATGTGATCATCTGGGTTTGTTTCGTATTTTTTTACAAAGACCCCTCACTGAGAAGATCCCTGCCTATTAACTGTTTGTATCTATAAATTCAAACATCCCAGTCTGTCTCAAGATCACCCACATCTACTGATGATCACAATATCACTTACACCTGGGTACAAACCATTCAAACATCAGACACTAACACCAACAGTCGTTCTCAAGACTACACATACCCAGATGATCACAACACATCAACATCACTTACACCTGGGTACAAACCATTCAAACATCAGACACTAGCACCAAACAGTCTTTCTCAGACGATACACACCCAGATGATCACAACACATCAACATCACTTACACCTGGGTTCAAACCATTCAAACATCAGACAGTAACACCGACAGTCTTTCTCAAGACTACAGACACCCAGATGATCACAACACATCAACATCACTTACACCTGGATTCAAACCATTCAAACATCAGACAGTAACACCGACAGTCTTTCTAAAGACTACAGACACCCAGATGATCACAACACATCAACATCACTTACACCTGGGTTCAAACCATTCAAACATCAAATACCAACACCGACAGTCTTTCTAAAGACTACACACACTCAGATGATCACAAAAAAAACTAATATTTCTTAACGTGTTAGCGTCAGATTGGCTAGCTGATGGAAGGCCAGCTTCAAATTTAAACATATTGGTGATAAAGCGAAGCACTTCTTCATTCAATTAATTGAATGTGTTTGAGAGTGAAAAGATGGTATTTTGAAAAACATTCACTCATTATTGAATGTTCTTTTCAAAACATGACTACAAATTAAATATCTATTCAACTTCTCTTATTCAGCCACGAAAAGTGTTTTGAACCGACTGCTTTTTTTCATTCCATATGCAAAATGATTCAAACTAGTTTTAATTAATATTTCATTAATTTTGAGTTTTATTTCATATTTCATGTACTGATCACCCATTCAAATATGTTTCTGTTTTGACTGCTATAATCTACACAATAGCTAATCAGTTATCGGTTATTAAGAAGAGAAGAGAAGAGAAGAGAAGAGAAGAGAAGAGAAGAGAAGAGAAGAGAAGAGAAGAGAAGAGAAGAGAAGAGAAGAGAAGAGAAGAGAAGAGAAGAGAAGAGAAGAGAAGAGAAGAGAAGAGAAGAGAAGAGAAGAGAAGAGAAGAGAAGAGAAGAGAAGAGAAGAGAAGAGAAGATACTCATCTATTTGTAACCGATGATCGATAATATGTTTCTTTTTTTGCTGGCCATTTCTTCTATGTAAATAACCTTTCCCGCCTTCAAACGTACTATTTTTTCCCTATTTTTGAGATACATATATAAAAAGATAAAAGACACAAGAATTCACAAAAGAGTAATAAATAAAAAGAAAGAGAAGTGAAGTACAAATATTAAGAAGTGAAAAAAAAAACATACTGAATTCGATTGATCGCATTTATAAGAAATAAAGCAAAACAAAGCAAAAATTACCAAATAAGGGAAAATACACAATTATTGAACAAAATACTAGATGTTTAAGATATAACATTCTGTTGAAGGCGAAGAAAATCGAAAAACAACTGCAAAAATAAAATCATGACGTTTGTCCTTACAAAGATTATCTCAAACCTGCAGCATACACAATACAGATTAGTTACGCTTTAGGCAAGCAATACCACTTGTATTTTGTTGTTGGTGATTTCTCGTTGTTGTGATCACAATCTTTGCCAAGGTAAAATGGTTGTTTTAGGGAATTTATTGTTTCCGGACTATTGACCTCGATGATTCTTATAAACCTGTAATCAGCTGGAGTAGATAAAACGCAAAGAAACACTTCAAAATCACCCAGATGAACATTAGTAGCTCTTAGAAAGCCCTCTGTTGGCCAACTGAGAACAACGCCTACACTATATACACTCTCACCAAGAAAAGTCCGCCTAGTCATAGATTAACACGCTCAATTTTTTTTGTTGCTTTTTTTTCACGCGTGTGTGGTAGTATGCGCCAAGTCTACGTAGTTATAATTACAAGAGTTGAGGTTTGTGTAGTTGTGAACACTAAGTATGATTGACTTCTCTTCTCTTCTCTTCTCTTCTCTTCTCTTCTCTTCTCTTCTCTTCTCTTCTCTTCTCTTCTCTTCTCTTCTCTTCTCTTCTCTTCTCTTCTCTTCTCCTCTCTTAGCTTCCATTTCCGTTCCATTTTCACCATTCCCCAGGTTTTTTTTTTTTTTTTTGACATTGATATTTCTTATGAACTGGGCCTTTCGAGCTTCCTTCCTTGATTCTATCAGTGTCTTTCGCATTTTTCGTTTTTAATTTTTTCAATTTTCATTTCAAAAGCTGTTGCTAGTATTATGTTTTCAAGTGTTTCTTTGAGCCACACTTTGGCTTCATTTCTCTTTCTATTCATATTTTTGTTGTCGGTGTTAAATAAATGAGTCATTATTTGTGCCGCATTCATAGAGCTTGAGTTGATTCGTTTAATTACATCTCTGAATCTATGTACTGATATTTCTGTTTTCATTTGTTAACCATCTTGTAATTGATCATTATTCAAGTTGTCCTTTTCCTTCTTATTACCTCATTTATTCATTCATTTATCGATTCATTCAATTTGCTCATTCACCTCACTCAATATTTCAAATAAATGAATTCTTTTATTCGTAATTTAATTTGAATAATTTGCGGATGTAATTACGTATCCAATCATCCATTTATTCATCCATTCATCCATCCATCCATCCATGCATCCATCAACCCATCCATTCACCCACTTATTTATCCATCCATCCATTTATTCATTAATTTCTATTTCAGTCAGTCAGTCAGTCGGATGTAATTACGTATCCAATTATTTATTTATTCATCCATCCATACGTACATCCATCCATCCACCCATCCATTCATTCACTCATTTATCCATCCCTCCATCCATCCATCCATCCATTTATTCATTAATTTCTACTTCAGTCAGTCAGTCAGTCAATCAGTCAATCAGTCTGTTTATTTAATAAATCATTCATCCTCCCATCCATCTATTCATTCATATCCTCTCGCTCATCTTCTCATCTTCAGTCTGGCTACCATTACCAGTTCCGGCCATTTATTGATCATGGATGACAAATTAACCGGCGGAAGAAGCCAGTAGAAATCATAGCTAACAACGACATTGTTTGCAGCTTTTTTCCAAACGACAGATGTCAAAGAACGAAACAACTGAGCCAAAAGGCATAAACGCTATATACTACATAATATGCCAGATATTGTTTTAAAATGAAAGCAATCCATCAAATATTCGTATTCACGTCTACATATTCCTATAGCGCTATTTAAATGACAACAAAGGCTTTGTTTTTTTAACTACAGGTTTGTTTCAACTGGAGTCAATTGGGGGAAAATGATGTTTTTGAAGCAAAACATGTGCTATGTTGGGTTAATCGTCTATCAAAAGGAATGAAGAACCAACTGAGAACTACCAAGGTGGATTTCATTTCGTTACGAAAATTATTCAACTGCTCAGGATTCTTCAACAATCTACCAAGAAATTTTGTTTATGAATTGAAAGGAATTTCGTCATTACGGTGTAATTAAAAGGAGTATTTTCATTCATGAAATAGCTTTGGCTGTAGCTGAGAGCTCTAGTTCAACTAAGGAGTGGAACTTTTCAAGTGAAAAGTGCGTCAAGACCCAGAAAGAATCTACAAAGGTGTTGTTCAGTAATTGTAAATTTTATAATTCGTCATAATTCAAATTTGGATTTTTTGTCAGGAAAAATCGTGGGAGACCTATTTGTCAAAAGCAGTAACGTGGTGAAAAAGTTGGTAAGAAATTGCTCAATAAAAAGTGTGTTGAAATCATTGAGTTAATTCTGACAATCTAGAAACAAGAAACATTTTTGGCAACACTTGGATGGAAACACGAAAATGTTAAAAAGAAAATTGTAACTTCTCCTGGTTCATTATTGGTGGAAAGTTGTGTGTTTAAAATCAGTAGGAAACCATCGCGAATTTGTGTTTTATTGCTTTTAGCATCTTGGAAGTAAGTTTTCGGGTCAGGAAATACGCTGAAACAAAGTTAATCAGCGAAAAAAAGGAAGCAAAACTCATGCAGCGCTTTTGTGGTGAGACTTCATGATCAGAAAGAAAATCTCAAATTTGGGAATCGAAAAACCGTTGAAGAACGACACAAACTGACAAAAAAAGAAGACAAAAGTAATGGTGATTATGCAATAAAATTATCACAAAAAGAAGAAAAAAGACGAGGAAAATACATATAAATATCAACATTTTAAAACGCTTGATTATACTTCGATGAACTTTGAAAGAAACACGGAGAGGAGAAGCAGACAAACAGAAACAGTAATTACGTGCTAAAATAATCAAAAAACTGAAAGAAACCTACTTGGATATAAAAAAAGGTTTAAAAAAATCATTTTGAAAATATAATTAAAAGTAAAAGAAACAACAACAAAGAAAAGACGAAGAAATGGCGGCGAACGTGTCTTACAACGTTTCAATGGAAAAAAGCGGCCAAAACGCAACCACAGACGCACCGTATCCATGGTACAGCATTGACTACAAAATACCAAAAATTCTTGCGTATTGTTTATTGTTCTTTATCAGTGTATTTGGAAACAGTTTTATAATCTGGACCATAAATAAAGACCGTCGGCTTAAATACACAACAAATCTGCTCGTCGCCAACATGGCGTTGAGTGACCTTCTCTCGACAACTTTCGCCGTGCCGTTGCGCATTATCCAAATTGCTTACGACGACAGAATCGACTTACTTATCAATAACCCTTCTGTATCGCAGGTTTTGTGTAAAATACTGCCGTTCGTTTCTGAGCTGTCAAGAACTGTGTCCGTCTATAGTTGTGTTGCGATTGCAATCGATAGATATCGCGCTGTAGTTTTTCCAATGAAAAGAGGCTTCAGACGTTCTAGACTTAGATTTATTATTCCAGCGATATGGATGTATGCTTCAATACTATCGTCACCATTTTTATACTTTATAGAGTTAAAAGAGTTCCACTGCGAACACATATATCCAGACACTTTCAATCAATTCTATGAAATACATACTAGTATAGTAAATATAGTTCCATTACCGATAATCACCATCATCTACATATTGATAGTCTACAAGCTAAAAGCCCAGAAAATTCCCGGCCAACAACGAGACGTGGTAAGAAAAAAGCGACATCAACAGAATATGAAAGTGCTAAAAATGTCAGCCGCCGTCGTGAGCTTGTTGTACGTGACATATGCGTTGCACGGGACTGTTGTTCTTCTGATTTACAACGACGTCTTCAAAGATGTCATGGCACATACCAAAATGTCAGTCCTTTTGGATTTTAGATATACTATGGTCTATATCATCGATTTGAGCTTTTGCTACAATTTTTTCGTTTATCTTATCTTCAATAGAATCTACAGAGACAATTTTAAAAAGGTGTTCAGCAAATGCGTTGCTACGCATGCGCACTATCGTTTTGACAGAGCAATAGAAACTCCATTTACTGATAGGCGAAGTACTCCTAATCCAGCAGTGTTAAGTTTGAGTGTCGCTCCTGCTACTACTTAACAAGAAGATGATTTTGTGGTTGAAGTAATGCCATTTTACGTCAATATCATTACACCAAACTACCTGAATTTTGAGCACAGAGGCCATTAATGATTCTATTAATCGAAAATTGATTTCCTTTTTCGATTCCAATTATAATATTCAAATTCGAAAACAAGTCTTTGAAACTCTTATCTTATTAACTTTGAATAAAGCAAACAACATAGAGAAAAAAATAAGTGTATTGTCAAGAATTACAGTGAACTGAGTTTTCTAGACAATTTGAGCTTTATATTCTAGATTTTCAAAGCTTTTTACTGCCTCAAACGGTGACTTGTATAGATCGAATACTGATGAATTCAGTTTTCCAGTAATAAAATCATAAAAAGTCTCTATGTGTTTACGATTCAGGTACGATTAAGTTTGACTATAAAAGTCATTGTAAATAAACATCTTCAGGTATAAAAGGTGCAACAACGCCTATTTGGTTTAATATTGACATGCTAACTTCTGAGGATACAAACACTACAGGTGTACAAAATAACATGGATCTCCTAAGCCGGTCAAAAACTAATTTCATTAACCATTAAATAACGAATGCTGTCTGCAAAAGAACACGATGAAATTAGAGCTTCAGGACCGTGAAATAAAATAGACCATTTAGTTTGTAGTAATTGATAAGGCGACTAAAAAAAATTGAAAGTGTTCAACACCAACTGTCAGTTTGCCTATTCTTTCACTCTATTTCACATGTTTATCAGGTCGACTTTAGTTAATATTGATATTTACAGTAGTAAATAGCACAAACTGGACAAAGGAAAACCGTAGAATTACCATCAAATAATACTAGAATGGACGATCGAATACTGCATGAAAATACTGCAGTTGAAAGTCGATTAGTTATCAGTCGGACTAACGAATAATACAAGTTATTCATCGAGTCAATTTGCGCTCCCCTTGTTAAACACATATAGAGCGAGGTTTACACGTGTATTCGGATGCATGCATATGCCAAAAAATGTTGTCTGAGAGAATTCCGATAGGCAAAAAGCGATAACTCAACCAAAAGCAATTATTTTGGATTTTTTTAATAACATTGAGAAATAACCAGCAATTAATGTAGGCAAATCAATGATGAAAGCCTAAAATTTGGTGACAAATGATTATGGATTGTACGTGAATTGCAACAATCAAGTCACAAAAGAACTTAGAAACTCTTACCCACAGTTCCTTTCGATCGAGCTTGCACGATTTGATGATTATCTATTTCGTACTTTTTAAAGTTTTTCGAAATAGGCGTATTCTTGAAAACGCACAAAACTTGTCATTCATTTACACGAAAACGTTAGACGACGCTTTTGAAATTTATCCATGGAGTGTCGTGTACCATGTTAGGAGACCATCTCGTCTTCTTCAAATCCCCCTTTGCTTTGACTGTCTGGGGCCGGTTGCACGAAGCCTGAATAGAGCTGTCCACCGGATAAATCCCTATCCAGTGGATAAATTCTAAAGAAATTCTATGGAATGGATAACTTTATCCAGTGGATAACTTTATTCAGGCTTCGTGCAACCGGCCCCTGTGGTTTGGGAATTCGGCGTTGTTAGCGTAAAGCAAAACTAAAGTGAAACTACTCAATAAAATAGAATTTCTTGAATTTTCTTGCATTTGCAGTAAAAGTCGTAAATATCCGCGCACAAAAATAACTATATTTCTTAAATCTGACCGGGACACATTTTGAGCCACATTGGAAATAGATCTATTGGTCTTTATGTGTATATACTAAATAAAAACCGGGGATAAGATATTTTTTACATTTCTACGTCTACTTGATAAACCAATCAGTAACCGAACTGCGACGCAAACAACGTGCTGATTGTTTGGGGCCGGTTTTACGAGACCTAGATAAAGTTATCGACTGGATAAAAATTTTCCTTTGTACAAATGTGTTTTGAATTTATCCGCTGGATAGGGATTTAGCTTGTGGATAGCGCTATTCAGGCTTCGTACAGCCGTATAAATCGAGCTGTGCAATACTGGGTCTAGCCTGAGTGCAGCCCGCGCGTTATGGTTAAAAAACCATAACGGGATGCTTTACGTTAATTTATAGACCGAATAGGTTCTGTTAAGATGTTGAAACATCTTGACAAGTCTAGACAAGAGTTAAATAGACTGAGATATCGGTAAAAAAATAATATCCACACTTAAGCCTGGTTCCTACTTGTGAGATAAGCTTAGTAATCATAAGCACAAACATTAACACAAGAAAACGCTAGTGTGCACCAAGCTGAAATAAGCACAAACACAAGCACAAGAAAACGGTAGTGTTCACCGAGCTGAAATAAGCCCTCTTATAAAGTGTGAACCGGCGTGAAAAAACGCAAGCATCAACACAGCAACATTTATCCTCCGCTTTGTGATAATTGCCTTTAAAAAGAGGGATGGGTCTAGACAGATCATTGATGGCTTTTTTCATTTACTTCAACCCCCTCCCCCTTCCGATTATTCATGACCGGCCCTTAACTCAGCTGTTTTGTCTTTTCCTTAAGCTTACATTTAATATGCTTATTTCACAAATAAATAAAAAAATTCAAATTAGAATTTCGACTAGATTTTTGAGCATCAACCGGTTTTGTGAAAGCATTGGAATTGCAATGAGTTAAATTCATTAAATTAAAGACAAAGCTTTTGGTTAAATACAAATCGTTTTCAATCCACCCCTAACTTGTCCGTGGCTACAAAGAGGCTCTAATTTCTTGGGTATAGCAAATAAGCAAACAGAATAGTTGATGCAAAAGACGTCAGAGATAAAATCAAATGAGGCTAATAACGATGGTCTGCAAGCCTCGGTGGATGTGGGTAAATGCCCAAAGTGATGAAAAAGTTCAACTATCAAAAGCCACTTTTATTGTCATGAATTTCATTAAGTGAAGTACTAGCTTCGATATAGCGTTAATTCTGTTTTGGATTTCGAAATTTTACAAATTTTGTTTTTCTCAAGGCATTTATGTGTTGATTTTTCTTGGAATTAAGTGTCCATATCAAACTTTTGTTGTCGATTTTGGGCTTCCTGTGGTGACATACACTGGGTTTTTGTTTTAGGTTCAAAAGTTTATTTTCGACCAAAAACCAAATCGGCTAACTTGTTGTGCATGCTTTTACTAAAAAAAGCTGTAAAAAATTGAAGGATTTTGAGAGAAAAATAGCTTTTTTCGCATTGCTGATTTACTCCAATGCCCAAATATGGTGTCACAATCCTTATAAGGCAATACATGAGGCTTGACAGAAAACGACAACATTCTTAAGGGAAAAGCTTGATATGCCTTCTTTGTGACGTTTGGGATTTGAAATGTGTCTTTGAAAAGCTTAATATTGCAAATCGGAAGGATCAGATTAATATCGAAATAATAGAAAGAAATCAAATGAAAAATAAACAAAAACCAACAAGCAAAGAAACAAACAATTATATAAATGAATAAATAACTGATAAATAAATAAATAAATGAATGAATGAATGAATGAATGAATGAATGAATGAATGAATGAATGAATGAATGAATGAATGAATGAATGAATGAATGAATGAATGAATGAATGAATGAATGAATGAATGAATGAATGAATGAATGAATGAATGAATGAATGAATGAATGAATGAATGAATGAATGAATGAATGAATGAATGAATGAATAAAATTGCAAAGATGACAACCATTTTTTTCCGAAATTCTCCCGGTGAGATAATTTCACATTGACGACCTACGACAAAGCGGGAAGAAAGAAAAAACTCAACCAAGAAAAACATCCTGTAATATAGGAATGCAAGTTGACCTCTTTTTATGTATATACACACTTATGTTGAAAATTGAATTGATTTGACGGATTGAATTGATTTTAGAAAAAAAACATTGTCATCCATAACGCGGTAACTTTCCCATGATCGAGATTCCGCGTGGCCGATCGGCACCCTTGTCTATGAATCGCACTTCAAGGAAGCACAGGAAACACAAGTCGTTCCCTTTGCTCCACACCTAAGATTAAACAATATCGATTTATTTTATAAAATAATGTTGTTGGAGAATATATAATAAACGGAATGCTGTATCTGGAAAAAGCACGTTTTCTTGGTGTTGATATATACGGCGGATATAAAGGAATAAATAGACAAATAAACAAACGTACAAACAAACAAACAAACAGACGGACAGACGGACAGACGGACAGACGGACAGACGGACAGACAAACGAACGAACAAAGAAACAAACAATAAAGAAGCAAACAAAATAGTGCATGTGAGAGAAACAAAAAATAAAACAAACGCAATACAAATAGTGTGTTATTTGAAGTCTTTTACATCTTCCTGTTTACTTTGAACAGTATGTAAAAAATATCATATATGTACAATTCACTTGTACTAGAGTAAAACACATTAATAATGAATGGTTATGACGATCTGTTATTTATATGTCTTAAAAAAAGTTAGAAAAGTCTGGCTACCTCACAGAAAAAGGTCATTTAAAAAACAAAATATAATCAAATATTAATGACTGTCGCAAAATAGTGCCAGTAAAGGAAGTGGCGAAGCTGATCAAAAATTGACAGTGCTAATTAGACCGTTGTAGTGAAAAAAATGTACGATAACTAGCAGTTAAACTAGTGTGGACTGTGTCAGTATTTCTAAGAAAACAATTGGAGTAAAAATGTACGATAACTAGCGATTAAACTAGTGTGGACTGCGTCAGTGTTTCTAAGAAAACAATTGGAGTAAAAATGTACGATAACTAGCGGTTAAACTAGTGTGAACTGCGTCAGTGTTTGTAGGAAAACAATTGGAGTAAAAATGTACGATAACTAGCGGTTAAACTAGTGTGGACTGCATCAGTTTTTCTAAGAAAACAATTGGAGTAAAAATGTACGATAACTAGCGGTTAAACTAGTGTGGACTGCATCAGTGTTTCTAAGAAAACAAGTGGAGTAAAAATGTACGATAACTAGCGGTTAAACTAGTGTGGACTGCATCAGTGTTTCTAAGAAAACAAATGGAGTATGCGTCAGTGGTCTTGAGGCTTTCGTGTACCATATGATGACATAGACAGTTTTTTTCGGATTGATATGTCAGGACAAAATGAATGTTTCGGCTACTCTCTGTGGTAGTATGCTTTAGTGTTTGTAAAGAAAACCTTACACATGTATCGGAGGGCGAGGATGTTCGTCGTACCTTTTATGGTCAATTAAAAATCGGAGATCTGATACCTTTTAGGGTCTCTTAGAGGTGCTCAGACTCCCAAAATTTAGGTTGCTACCTTGAATTATTCATTTACAGTCAAAACACCTAAGTTCATTATTGGTTTAATTAATCCGAATATTGCATTGATTATTCGATTTCAGTGATCGAATTCGAAAACAAGTCTACAAAATTCAAATAACGTATTAAAAAAGTCCAACATAAACAAAAGAAAGTGTTTCTTCTGTCAAGAAATACTTCAGTGAGAGTTTCTAGACAGTTTAATCTTTCACGGTTTAAGATTTTTTAAAGTTTTTTGTCTCTAACGTCGACTTCTGGTTTCGAATGCATTAGACTGGTCGATTTCAAAATTGAATATTCATAATCAAATAAATATTCAAATACTAAAATCAACAATGAACTTTTGGTGGGTAGAATTGATGTGTTTTTACTGTAAACCATAACATAACGAGCTATCTTATGCTAATGATTAAAAAAATACTACTAAGCCCGATCTGCTAATGAGCATTGCACGTGGGAATGTACGCTTTGATCCACAAAGACGAAGGCAAGTTCGATCAGCTGCTTATCGTGAAAGTTTCATTAATTTTTATTGGAAAAGCATAAAATGTTTGTTTCAACTACTTTGTTGCGTCTCTTTTTCCCGGGGCTCTTTTTACGTTATTGATGCTTTTGGTGCATCTATCTACGCGTACATTCCCACGTGCAATGCTCATTAGCAGAGCTCCTCTGGCTCATTAGCATTTTTTTAGAACTCATTAGAATAAGATAGCTCGTTATGTGAAAACGCTCTATTTAGGGGCTGTTTATTATGAGGCGAGCCAGCCCGGTTAAGCGGCATGGTATCTTTTGTTTTTACGCTCTGAGAGCTTGAACACAAAAGAAACCAGTCCGCTAAACCGGGCTGGCTCGCCTCATATAAACAGGCCCCAGTACTCGGAAAATTTATTCAAGCATTTCGTCATTCATTTATCTACGTGATCTCCAACATCAATCAGAACAATGGACCAGGACATTTCGATCAATGTCCCCCAATCACCTTACAGTGAGGACATTTAAACCATGATAAACACTTGTCGTTATTTAGCTCTGTATTTTCGGTCCTGGCTACTGCTTCACAAATTCCCTAAAAAAGTAGGACCACACTCAAATGCACCGAGTTATCAAAATGAAAATGTTTTCAGAAAATCGATTCACTAAGAGGATGGATATTACATCTTTTGCTGTTCATTAACCGCACTGAAACATTTATTTAAGAAAAAGAGCATTACCATTAGCGCGAAGAAGCATTCAGTAACATGAACAAACACTCAATAACAGAGTCAAATAATGAATAACTTATTCACTGAGTGTTCACATTTTTTGAATGCCTCATCGCGTTAATGGTAATCATCTTTCGCTTGAACGGGAATATTTCAGTATCGTTAATGAACAGCAAAAGGTGTAAAAAGAGTGTCAAAAAAGCACAAAGTGTTCACGGTTCGAGTGTTCTTACTGAAAAGTACAGCAACACAATTTCAAAGTTAGCCCTTCATTCCCTGCTTTTCTTTGTAATTAATTCGGACAGAAACTATTATAGGGAGATAACGATTAAAACGTGTACCGAAAGTACATTGGTTTGGTTGCATGCGAACGTGAGTACAGCTCAAAACAAACAAATGTTATCTAAAACGATAAAAGTCCAAATAATCTAAACAGAAGAACCGCTCTCTTTCTGATTAAAGTAAAAACACAATCTAGATACAAATCAAACAATTTATCCATCGATATCTAATTTTGATATTTAGAGCTTCCTGTAGCTTTGAAAGAAAATGACAGGAAGTGTAATTAGACCAATTATTCCGTCGGTCGATAGTTGCCTGGAGTTACCGTAAGGCGTCTTCACGTGATGAGCGAGGATGGCTTGAAGCGCAAACGGTCAATGTTGCATAGTTTGTCAAAACATCAAGTGGCAAGATGTGGTACTGCCGGAATCACCGTCTTTGTGAGATAATTACCGATGTAAAGTAATAAATGGTTACTTTGCCTTGACCTTTGAAACACGAACATGTTTTGATAGTAGAAGTGATGAATTAGGGTCATATCCATTGCAAAAAAAGAAAAACAAAACAGAAAACAAAAAAAAAACAAACAAAAAAAACAACCGAAAAAAAAAAACCACTAAAAAACAAACAAACAACAACAAAAAAAAAATAAAAAAAATAAAACACACATACACACAAAACGAAAAAATAACAAAAAAAAAGAAAAAAATAACAACAAATATTAAAACAGATTGAAACACACAAACATAATTTGACAAACAAACAAAAAAAAACAAAAAAACCCTCCAAAGAGACCTAATCGCTGATATTGAACCCCTCAAAGATTCGACGGGTATCCCTGGTCGTTTATCCCCCCCACCCAAGTCCCTCAGATGGCATAAATAGAGCACAAAACACCAGTTTCCCTTTTAATTTAGAGTGCTTTTCAAAAACCTGTGAAACAAAGTTGCACTAAATCAAGTGCATTAAAGGACATTGAAGTTGAATAACGTAGAATACACGACAATGTGTTGCGCACCACTTCTCCACAGGCAACCTTTTCCCATTCTTCAGGATTCCTTTGCTGTTCTCTCGACCGAGAGCCCTGGTGCCCATCCCTTATCCTTTTCCTATATAGTGATCCCATAATCCCCAACGTTCAATGGCAACACAGAAAGCCCATTTTAAAAGCTAGAAAGGAAAGCGTTTGAAAGCGACGCCTGAATACAGTTTATACCTCAATAAATAACGTACGCTTAGGTGGATAAATGAATGAATTGATTCAATAAAGCAGAACTCTATGAATCAAAAGATCTAAAAAGGGAGAAATGAGAACTATAGAGTACATAATTTATTATCAAATATATAGATAAATTCTTTTGAATTATGTTTGCATTAATTAGAGTGCACGCACTAAAAGTGTGCAACATAAATATCATTTAAGTGCTAATTCTATTGTTTTCTTTTGATTAATTAGTTTTTTACTACTAAACAGTGACAACTGTTGCACACATTTAGTGTTTGCACTCTATCTGACAATACAATATGCATTACAACTGTAGCCAAATCAACCTCAATCAACAGTAACACAAAATGAAAGCCCAACTTAATATTAACCGCATCAATAACTTATTAATACACCATGAACAGTTATGGCTACCCTAATGGAGACGAATAGTGGTTTTCAAATACCTATAAAATAAAGTATCACAACTGAAGAGTAATAAGTATAAGGGGTAAACATAGCCTCCATTGATGCCATCTTTTGTGGTTTGAATGACTAGAGGCTTATTCGGCGAACCACATAAGACAGCTGTAACAGAGTCTAGGGCAAACACTCAAGACAAAAAAAAAAAAGTGTAAAGTGTAAAGTAAAGAGTAGTACAAGATAGTGTAATACTCTCAAGTTATTTCACAGGTTTTTGGAAACCAGTCTATCAACTAATCGTGGAAATATTCTTTTGCTTTGATCTATGACCACTCACAGTATTTAGTAGATCGAGAACTCCTAAGGGGGTTGTACAGTGTGGAGACAGTACACTGCTTTGGTTCTAGGCTATGTAAGATTTCCCATTTCCGAAATCATGCAGCCATTCTGAATCTGGCTCTGAGTGTCAAATATTGACCAAAAATGGTGTCAAAATTATGCTAACTAGTCTGAATTCTCCTGAGCATGGAGCTGTTTCAATCATCTCACGAGGTTCTGGTAGATCTTAGCAAAGAATGCAGGCACATTATCACTGTTTCATGGTGTTAACCTTAATTATTGATTGATATCAAGTAAGTTGATGTTGGAAATTCTACTTTCATAATTTAGTCTCTACTAATAGCAACCCTAACATACCTACACAGACCAAACTGCAAATATACAACTTGAATAGTCCTGTTTCACGTTCTTCATTGCTCAGGCTAAGCCTCGATAGTATGTGATATATTCTTTTGTACGAGGTACAACACGTGGGAATGCACCAATCCAAAAACAATATAAATACGATTGGTATTGTATTGGCTCTTTTGTTAATTTACCTCCAATTGAGGCTTACCTGAGCAATGAAAAACTCGAAACCCATCTATATTTGATCATTGCAGCACAGTGCCAGGGCTGTCAACCCTCCAAGTTTTCAAATCCGGAGTCAAACAAATGATGACATCATAATGACATCATTGATGATAAAAGGCCTGTCCCAACCAGAATACTTTGTGCCTGTGGTCTATCATATGCTAAACAAATGAAGTCCCTTTGAATTCTTTAACACAGTCTCACTTGATTAGATTATAGGCTATTGGTTGATATTTTGTGGATACTTGTAACAGAAGCATGCTAAGCATCACGTTTGAGACGGATCCTTTAAAACATTTGATATGATTGTTGTTTGCTGACTAATCAGAATGTTGTTTACGTCGTACATTATTTTCTTGAGACATTGTTGGTGAGAATGGTCTTTAATTTTGGATGTTAGTGGTGTAAAAATCATTTATAATGATCTATAATTTATTTTCCTTTTGTAAAAGTAGATTTAATCTTTGAAAATTATCTGGGAGATTTGCGGCACCAATTTTGAGACCAGGAGATTTGTTATCAAATCTTGAGAGTTTACAGCCCTGTGGTATTCAAAACTATAACCAGTCACATTCTATTTGCATTCTTCTATGTCTGAAATTCAGCCACTCAGTACAATGCAGTACAACGTTCTGTCCCAATTTCTGATAGATTAATAGGTAGACATAAAAGTAGGCAAATATATCATAACTAAATTAGGTGGAGATGAAAAACCAAACAATTTAATTTCATCTATCGATAAACAACTAATGGAAGCAGATCTACTCAAGCTAGATTTTAGATTTCAACTTTCAGTTACAAAGTCAGAATATTGTATCCACCCATTTCAAACAACATTGTTGGTGGGATTGCGCATGTCCATTACACAACTGAAAAGGTCTATGGCTAAATTGCTACAGAAGATACATACGTGCCATTATTGATTTATTATTTATCATTTATTTATCGACCAACAGATATCTTCTACTTGGGGAAATGTTGCTGATTTGAATAAAATTATTGCTTATTTCTAATAGTTATTAGAAGCCCACAGTACTTTTTGGTTGTGAAATCTAGATCTGGAATCCCTATTTTCCCTGACAATGCTTTTTGAGGTTGGTAAATAAGTTGAAATATTAAATCCAGCTTGAAAAGATTTGCTTCTATTCGTTATTAATTTATCTCAATATTAGATACAATGTATTAATTCAGTCTATCCTTGATTTTTTCAAATTGCCGAGTGGTCTTGACTTCATATTATGACTGGTCATGATCTTGACACTGTGCTGCAATGGATAAACATTTGAGTTGTTTTCGCACGAGTGGGAAACGATACAGTTATGATACCCCTACGATAACTCAGTGGAGTCAAATGTTTTCTTAGAAACTACGGATATGATACGATACTGTTTCCCACTCGTATGAAAATAACTCCGTTAACAACAAAATCTTTTGTCTAAACACATTTGCAAAAGCTTTATGGATTGAAATTTTGGGATGATTAGTGTTGAAGCTCTTACAATTATCTATCATCTCAACGAATAGAGTAAATTATGCTTTTTCCTGAAAAAAATTAAAAGAATATATGATTATAGTGGTTTGAAATTGAAAGGATTGTGTAGTTGTGCTGCAAAATAAAATGATAGTTTCCAATTTTTCCTGGTCACGTGACTAACTCTTGACTCACCAAAATGTTATGCACAAACTCGGTACTGCTCAATAGATATGATGAGTTACTTCAGGTGCTTGTGCTTGGTTCTCAAAATGACTACCGTACTCCCTTTTTTTTACACCCAGCATAAATTCACACAAAAATTCATGTTGACAATCCAAACTTGTTCATACAGCCAAATTTTGAAAATGAAGAACACTATCAAAAGTGTAAAAAGTGGAAGAAACACTGACCATGACAACCATCATCTCTCTCATCAACTCATTCAGAACTTACCTTATGTACAGAACAAAATATTGTAAAATTTTCTTCAACAAAGGCACAACCTTGAATAAAGAAAATATGGAATGTTTCTTTTTATGATATTGGTAAAATAATGGGATTCCTGTCTAGAAGTTGGGTGGAAGGAGAACTGGGCAAGAGGTCCAGTTTTCTTGTTTACACAGGAATCCCAACGAAACAAAGGGGTAGATACACAAGTAGTGCATAGAAGGGAAAGCAAGGCAGAGAAAAGACGAAATACAAACAGAAAAAATAGAGGATGGAATAGGACAAAAGAGATGAGAGGATAGAGCAGATGGGATATGAAATCAGCTGAAAAACAAACAAACAAACAAACAAACAAGTGGTCAAGAGCAAATAAAACAGGCAAGATGAGAAGCAAATAGATGAGAAGAGTGAGAAGAGAAACCATGAGATGTGAAGTGATGCAGAGAGATGAGGCTCACATTTTTTACATACAGAACAAACCCTTACCTGAATCTCGTGCACAAGCGAAATGGAAAATAGAATTACAACCTCTTTTGAAACATTGAAGAGTAGCACCAGGCTCATTGCATTTAGAACATTTCTTAAAGAACAAGAAGCAAACAATAGAAATGATGCAGTGGAGGCAATCAATTAGTTAGTTATCCTAATTTACATAAACGTAAAACTATTTGAAATATGTTTTATTGAACCAATAGATACATAGTGTGGTATAGTGCAAACACTAATTGTGTGCAACAGTTGTCACTATTTAGTAGTAAATAGCACTATTCAAGCAAAAGAAAACAATAGAATTAGCATAAAATAGCACTATTTAGTGGTATTTATGTTGCACACTTTGAGTGTACACACTATCTGTTGTACAATGCAATGATACACGTAACATAATATAGCTTGACATGAGCCAATTATCACATGATAACACATCACACCACACTCCATCACACAATCACATCCAGTCAATCAATCAATCAACCAGCCAGCCAGCCAGCCAACCAACCAACCACACTAAATCACATTACATTAACTCCCATCACATCAAAATGCATTACATTACACCAATAGTCTTTCGAACTTACATGTGAAGCAGCAGTTTCTACAGCCTGTTCCAGCCCAAATAACGTTCTGCCCAGCATATACAATCCTTGCGTCCAAGCGCTACAATCTTTGTGGACCCAAAGCTCTATAGATTTCCCTTCCAATTCTTCTGGTAACTCTGGTGGTCTACAACTTGGTGATACTAACTTTTCAGGAGACATACACTCTCGTGAGCTATCAGCTTTCTCTCGAGATAGTTTTGCTTTATAAGGTCCGTAAAGAATGCCAAGTGAACTGTGATTTGACGATTTACCACAGAAAGAACAGACCCAATCCTCCCCATCTACCCCTCCCCTTGGTTGTACCGAAAGTGTTCTAGTGGGGGACTGGGGTGGGGGAACCATTTTTGGTCTTTTGGAAGTCCTTGTTGCTTTGCTTACAGTGGGTACATTTAAAGATCGAGGTTTTGTGTGTTCCTTTTCAGAAACACTGTCTTTTTTCTCATGCAAGCTATAATTTGAAGCCTGAGGTCGTTGGTCAACCTCTCTTCGGTAAAGATAACTCTTTCTGCTGTGTTTATTTCTACTGCCAGGTGGTCTTCCACATCGTTTCTTTGCATCAATGTCAGAGGATTCTTGGTGTTTGCTTCTCTCAAGTTCTAGTTTAGCTTTTATGGCATTTAAACTTTTCTCCAGGTTAGATGCTTTACTGGCAGCAATTGCAGACTTCGGTCTGTTTGGACTGTCAAAACCAAATCGTGAACTCTCACCAGGAGATTTAGCCATCCTAGACTTGAAAATGTCATGACCTGAATGACTATAGTTGACCGATGTAGATCCCCTAGACTCTTTACTACTTTCGCTGTTCTCTGCTAGCTCAGCAGTTGGTGAAAGCAGTGTTTTTTCTCGGCATGCTAAATCAATCTCCATGTTGCTACTTTTAAGCTCGTCATCACTATCATCATTATATTTTGGCTTAGGTTTTGGCTTTTCTGGTTTGTGGGCTAAGCTAGGTGTTATGTTGCCAACCATCACATGTGAGGACTTGCCTTGACCTTGGTTCACACATATAACTTTATTCCCCTTTTCGCCATTTGGTTGCTGGACTGTAATATTTTGTACTGGTATCAACACATTGCCTTGGATCAGGTACATCTGTCCTGCAGCGGTCTTAGCCACAAGGACTTGTTGGTTGGACTGTGCAGACTGACCTTTTGCAATGACAGTTGCTTGTATAGTGGGTGGGTGTCCAGACCGGGAGATACTAACTTTAGTGCCAGGTGATTTTGTATTGGTTTTATTTACTAGTGTCCTGGACTGGCTGTCTTTGATTGAAGCTGTGAACTTCTTGTGGGTGTCTGTTCTTCCTGTGGACCTGTCCACATTACTTACATGTGGATTGGCATTTGCTGGCCTTGCGCTGTCTTCTACCTTGTCTTTGCTTGCATTCTCACGAGTTTTACTACTTGAAGGAGCTTTGTTTTTGTTAGAATCTGCAGTGGCTGAGTGATGCGATTTTCTGTCATCTTGGACTAGAGCTACAGCCTTTTTTCTTGCAGTGGGCACATCTTCCTGGTCATTTTCACCGAGAATTTCATTTAATTCCTGCTCTATCAGCCTTTGTCTCTCTCTCCATTCCATGTTGAATTGTGCCCTTGTTTTTCTGACTGGTTTTACATTGGTTTCTTCTTTTTCATTTTCAGGTTTGGTTTCCTTTTCCTTTGGCTTCTCCTCCACCAGTTTTGGTTGCTTTGGGTTGTCCTCATTGCTTATAACCTCCTTGTTTTTCAGCTCCTCTTTCAAATCCAAGTTTTTTACTTCTTTATTAGTCACCTCTTTGCCTTTTAAATCCTTCCTTTGGTCTTGTTTATTTGGCACTTCTTTACTTTTCAACTCCTTGCTTTTCTCATCACTATTTGCCACCTCCTTGCTTTCCACCTCTTTGCCTTTCAATTCCATCGTTTTTGCTTCTTTATTGGAGACCTCTTTTCTTTTCAACTCCTTGATTTTGTGTTCTTTATTTGTCACATCTTTGCCTTTCAAATCTTTGCTTTTGTCTTCTTTGTTAATCACATCTTTGCCTTTCGAATCTTTGCTTTTGTCTTCTTTGTTAATCACATCTTTACCTTTCGAATCTTTGCTTTTGTCTTCTTTGTTGATCACCTCTTTGCTTTGATCATTTTTCATTTCTTTGTCTTCCTTTGGTTTATGGTCCTTCTTGTGAACTTCCTTTCCCTTATCTTCCTTAGGTACATCACTACTCTTTGCCTCTTTGCTGTCCTTCTTACTCTTTTCAGTTTTGTCATCTTTAGCATCGTTGCTGTGAGTTTTGTTCTGTTCAATGTTAGGATTTTTGGCAATGACAGTTGGAGTTTCTTGTTGCATTTGATTCTGATTCTCTATTTTGCTATCTTTCATTTCCACATCCTTTGGCATGGAGCTGCTTTCGACACTGTTTAGAGATGTCTTTTCAGTTTTATTCTTGTTTTCAACCTCTCCTGGGCTAGTTTCACTACTCTGACTGCTATCTGGTGGCTTGGGCATTGCTTGACCTGCCTTTCCTGGGCTAGTTTCAGTACTTTGACTGCTATCTGGTGGCTTGGGCATGGCTTGCCCTGCCTTTCTTTCAACAGGGTTTCCTACTGCATGTGAAAGACCCTCGGCAAGATGAGGGGATACACTTTCAGCAACTTCTTCTAGTTTTTGCATGCTGGATTTCTCACCACCCACTGATTTCTTAGGCTTTTTTGGTGGTGGCTGTCCAACATCAGGTGAGTTTCCAGGAGGCCCTGTCTTCCTGGTATCAACAGCCCCTTGTGGAGGATAAGGAGGTGCCATTGTAGATGGTGACTTCTGGAATGTAGGGGGTGACTTGTGGGCTTGGTATGGTGGTGGCGATCTCATGGGTTTGAAAGGTGGGGGAGACTTTCCAATCTGAGGTGGTGATTTCTGGACTGGTGAGACAGGACCAGTTGATGGGGACTTTATCGTGTGTATTCCAGGTAGAGGACCTTGCTGACTAGGATACGATGTCCTACGGCTTGGACTTGCAACTGATCCTGTTGGAACAGGCATGTTAGATGATGTCATCTGTGCCTGGAATTGGTGCTGGTTGGACATTTTTTCCAGGCGTTGTGCAAACATACAGGAACTTTGGTTCTGTGCCATGGCATTAACACTTGTTGTTGTGGGATACTGTTGTCGTTGTGGCATACTGTATACCGGCATGCCTTGTTGCATCATAGAAGATACAGGCGACGCTGATGACCTTCTAGGACCATGACCAACCATTGGCTGTGCCATGGGCGAGGTGGGTGTCTGTCCAGGATAGTTTGCCGCCATATTGGGTGGTGAGTTAATCTGCTGTGATGCTGGTGATCGTGGTGGAAAGAACGACTGTCCCATGGATTTTTGAAGTGGTGACATTGATGGTTGACCAGAAAATCCAGTAGCGGGATATGATGACCCATTACCGCCAACATTCATCTGTCCTTGAAGTCCAGTTGGGTACCCGCTACTCTGCTGTATTTGTTGATGTGATGCAGGTGACTTAGGTGGCACAGTTGAGTATAAATCAGTGTAGTATCCCTGTTGTCCATAGCCTACAGAACTTGTGGGTGTATACTGTCCCATTGATCTACCTTGACCGCTGTAAGACCCCAAGCTGCTCAAAAAGCTACCATTTTGGCCATAGCCAGAATACATGGACGAAGCAGCCATGTTGTAGCCTGGGTAACCCTGAAAGCTTGTGTCATTGTATGATGACTGAGACTGTGAATATGGTGGAGACATCATATCTGACTGTTGCATCATGGGACTTTGGGGCATTATTTGGCTGTGGTAGGGCGATGCTTGCTGCCCCATAGGGGAGGCGAGGGGAGGTTGCATGGTTCCTGATACAGGAGTGTTATACTGCTGACCAAATCCCTGTAAAAACAATGGAAATATTTACAACGTATTTATGATACTAACTAGCGATTTTAATCAAAAGTGAAGTGCTTTGATGGGTTGAGTTGTGTTGAAAATATGATTGGAGTAGGTGCTAAAGGAGCTTGAGGAAGAGATGTACGACTCATGTGCAACTTCAACAAAATCAGAGATGTTAACGATCACAACAAACCTTGGAACGTTCAAACACAACATATTGTCAATGCTTAATAACTTAAACATACACATGTTTTGCAGATATATTGTTTGCACTTTACTATTAACAAGGTTTAATATCGATAATATCAAAAATAATGAGTCATGTCGTGATAATTAAAATAAAAAAAAAAAATTGAAAGTCAGCAGCTGGTAAAGAAAATTATGGAAAACCTCCATAGCCTGCAAACTTCATAAATTCTTGAAAAAATTCCTTTGAGCCCTGGTTTTCATTTCCTCTTTTTCTATGCTGGATTGAGGTAGTTTTACAAGATTCCATTTTTCAGTGCAAACATGTAACCTGTTCAAAGTTATACCTAATAGTATATCAACAAGTATGAAAACTAACTATATGCCACAGAGCAGGCTGTCAACTTGAATATTATTAAGGTGCTAGGACTGCATAATTTGCACCTCTTTTTTGGTCTAAATGGAATGTTGAATGTTAAAAACCACTTTTATTGCAAAACTTGCCAGTTTTGAGAAGGATATGATGGCCAAAAAAAGTGCTTTCTAGTGTAACTAAGGGTATTTTGATTCGCAATATTGAATCAAGATAGCTTTTATGGCCTTGCGGTAATCAAACAGTTTCGCGGTTTCCAAACATCATGTGACAATATTATAACCAATAAAGTCAAGTCCAGGTTGACCTTCGCAAAGTTTGTGCACACTCAAATTTCTCACACCTCACACTGAAAATGAGGCAAAGTTTCAGATTTCAACCATGGCAGCCAAAGAATTAGCTCTGCTTCGATGAAACTTGGCAGATAAAAATTGTGAAATATGTAATCTAGTTTGAACAAAAAAAAATTCAAATGGCGAGAATTTTAATCAGATCTAGAAAACATTTCATTGTTTTTTTTCTTACAATACATGTATATACTTCATTGTACATTTGATATTCTTTAAGGGACGGCATTAACTCTAACCCTAACCACACTGTGGTTGAAATATCAACCCTTTGACCACTTCACTATCAATTACTTTGACTTCTCATAACTTTGTTAGTTTTAACACAATTTACATTACTTTCCTGCATTTGAAACATCATTTAATTCTTTAAACATTCTTTATTTTTGCTGTGACAGCAGAGTGAGTCTGGAGAGAGCAAATCAGTATGGGGAATCAAAGTCAGTGGACATAAAATATAGCAGCAAAAAATGAGATTTATTCATTGCTTTGGACCAGGAGTCTGGAGCAGCTATGCAACCACAATGCAGTTCATCCTTAGAATATCAAAGCTGAATGCTGTTTCGCAGTCCAGATTGTTGGTGTTTAAAACAACGGGGATCAAACTTGACAACATGGTTCAAAACCCAAAACAATTAATGAAAATTTAAGGGCACTATTAATTTGGAGTGTGCACTCTAAAAGTATGCAACATAAATACAGTCTACCACTAAAAATTGCTATTTTATGCTAATTCTATTGTTTTCTTTTGTTTAATTAATGTTATTTACTACTAAACAGTGACAACTGTTGAACACATTTAGTGTTTGCTCTCTACTGTACTGTTATAGCTGCATGTGCTACTTCAACACACATTAATTCTTATTATTTAAATCAAAATTATAAAAAAAAAGCAACTACCACATCATAATATAGAGGTTTAAACATGTGGATCTGACTAAAGCCTGGTTTCCATATAATACAGAATGATCCAGAACAGTCCCAAGTGATTGAAAAAAAAAAACAACAAAAAACAAAAACAAAAAAAACAATGGATTGTAGGGAAACCAACGCTTTTTGATCCTACGACCGTTTTCAATCCATATACGATCGTGATCCAAATTGTTCAAAAACAGTTGCAGGGTCGGAAAACTTTGGTTTCTCAAAAATCAATTTTTTTAGTCCTTTGTGACCATTCTTGATCATTTGCAATTATATGGAAACCAGTCTTTATTTTTCATTAGTGAACATACATGTATATGCATTATCACTTCTAGCTGAAGCTAAAATTGTGAAAGTTAGCACAGAGTTATGAGAAGTCAAAGTTTTACTCAAATTTAAAATACCAAATGCCACCCTAAATTGGTCTGTCACTTGGAAACACATGTCTAGCAATAAGAATTATGCAAGGGTATCCAATGCAAATAGAGCATTCAAGTATGATGTCACAAAATAACGTTTTTTTCCTGCATTTTTGGGCTTTCATAAGGCTACGTTCACACTGACCAGGATAAATTTGAAAACACAACTTTATTTATCTGGTTAGGCCTTCCGTCCACACTAAAACACATGAATCCAAAATAATTTTATGCTAATTCTATTGTATAACTTGCAATTTTTGTCACAGTATCAGAACAAAAATTGTGTTTTCAATTTATCCGTCATAGTGTAGCCAGGGTCTTGAATGAAAATTAGTCGAGGTATGACTCTCACTGTTGTATGTAAAAATATTGACATATATTTTCTCTTGTTCTGGCGCTGGTGTCTAAAGTTGCGAACAGACACTAAAATAAGAGAATATGTTTGGTGACATTTTTCCATTCTGTTCATATCTCTGTCAATATTCACTTGATTTTCATCAAACCTCAACCACAAATCCATATTTTCACAAGCACTTTCTGAAAATGTTATCAAAACCCAAAAATTCAAAAAAAAAAAAAAACGTTTTTTGTGACATCAACAATTTAGTATTCTTAAAATTTCTGATTCCCAAAATGGTTTTTTTTTGCATTATTGTTCCAAGGGAAAGTGCTACCAAACCCAACTTTGGGTTCAAATTTACCCATTTTCACCCCAATAAATGGGAAAATTTCCCATGCAGTTCACATCTTTGGATACTTGGGAATTCAATTTTTTTCCTGTTAAATAAGTGTGACATAGGAGTCTGGCAGTATTGGCTGGAGTCATTTATTTAGGTATTTCTTATACACAAACTATAAATAAGCATTAGAATAAAATTATCATTTCTAAGTGATGAAGAAACTTATTCCATAAAAATAATGAAATAGATCATAATACTACATATTTTTATCAAAACAAGTCAGGTATCAATCCACTGCTCTTTTGCTGTCTAATTTCCAAAAAAGTAGAAAACACCAATCAATTGTTGGAATTTTTATACAAATCAACACTTTATAGAAAACTTGAAATAGAAAAACAAATTTCAAAATAAAATAAAAAATACTAACAAACAAAATCATTTTTCAGTCAATGTTTAACAAAAAAAAACTGAAGCTCAAATTTATACATTTTGCAAATTTTAGTTTGGGATTAAAATAAGAACTTTATGCTCGAAAATTATGTAATATTTATTCTACAATTTATCGATTCCCTTGGGAAAGGGTTAACAGTTTTATAGAACTGACACCAGACAATAACAATAGAACGAATTTACAGAATAAACAATGCTATTGTAGTATGAATTTGCCTCCATTTCAACAACGAAAAGCGTAACGCAAAACCGCACGGTGATTAACAACTTTACATAAAAACCTCAAATTCTATCTAAAACAAAGCGTCTTTCAATGAAAAAACAGGGAACAAATCTGCTGTCAGTCAAAGGAGAAAGATTTAGAGATTTGGGGATTTAACGGTGTACACAATGCACAACTAAGTGTAGCAAGACACTTTTCGATTGTAAAGCTAGTTTTTCCTCACCTCCATATTTTGCTGTGATCCATTCTCTGTTCCTCCCCCTAAAAGCATACTCATGAGATTCTGGTTTCCACTTTCCATGATAACCTGTTTATGCTAAGAGAGAGAAAATTAGTTTTAGTTGTTGATTTATGTAAACGTAGTCTTGTGAACATATCGACTCCGTGTCAGCATCTGTACCTTAACACGTGGTTGTTCAAAATGCCTCGCAAACAAGTAAACACGTCCCAAAAAGGACAACAAACTACATTACACTAAAGTTAGATACCCAAGCTACAACTCAGACTCGTCAAAATCGCCACAAAACACCAATTCTCGACTACATTATTGATTACACTCAATGAAGTCGCTAAGCCTTTAAAATGCCAAAAAACACAAGCTAGTTGATTTACATATAAATACAGTCATCAAAACCATTTCTAACTAGACTTTTTTACTCTCGTAGAGGTACGATTATCGTGTTTACTTACTTGTATATTTATGCTTAATTTATGGGCGATTTTAGAATAACAAACTATGCTTTTTCGGCGAAATTTCAACTGGCTTTTCAATCCATGAGAGGACCATGGCGTTCTTTCGTGCTTCTTCCGCCCAATTTTGCACAGCGGCTGTACTCGTTAGTTGTCTCCAGGTTGTCACGCGGACAGATCCGACACAGGAAGTTATCAAATATCTAGTGAGACGCACGCAATATGTAATTTTATGCATTTATCCTATTTTGCTGTCGATGGTAAACATAGCAACAAAATCTTATTGGGGGTCAGTAGCACAAATTCCGAATAAAGTTATGTTGCAACATTAGTACTTTTATAAATTTTTTAAATACCGCAGTAAAAATGTCCACTGGATTTGGGTTTATCCAGCTTTTCGCTAATGACCCCAGACAGGCACAAAAAAAAAAAAAAAAAAAAAACAGACAGACAGAAACACATAAAAAAAAACACAAGTTGACACTAAATATAAAACAACTCCTTGCAGTTTGTTGGAATGTAGATCAAACAGGAGGAAAAAAAAATTTAGCTCTCGAGAGGAAAATACTTCTTTGTCCTCCAGATGGGGCTTTTTTGCTGTTAAATGCAAGGACTCTACACAGCCTAACCAAAAAAAAGAAAAAACAAAAAAAACAAAAAAAAAAAACCAAACAAACAAACAAACAAACAAACACCAACAAATAAAACAAAACACAAGTACAAAACAAACAAACAAACAAAAACAAAAAATTAATCCACGAATAATGATACAGACAAACATGTTTTTAATATTTTTGAAAAGTACAATTATAATGATTTCTCCATGAATCGCAGCTGGGATATATACATTCTGTAAGAACGTTCAACTCCGCAAAAATAAAATAGTAAGACATTTCACTGAATTTGTCAGATAATTTTGACAATTTCTAACTTTCATAGTCGTACAGCCCTTGTGGGCCCCTTGCACGAAGACTGGATAAAAAGTTACCGGTATTTAATCCATTGTAGTTGTTTTTAATAATTATTTTCCCATTGAATATTGCTTTATCCAGTGGATTATGTGGATAGCAATAACCATGCTTTGTGAAACCTGCCCAAGGTGCAACAGCTTACACTTTGACCTTCACTCATAGAATACATGCAAATGACCTGTGAAACAAAATCACAATACTAACAAATAGTAACTATTTAGTAGCTATTTGTCACTAGAGTGCACACACTAAAAGTGCTCAACCAGTTGTCACTATTAAGCACTAATTAAACTAAGGAAAAACAATAGAATTAGCATAAAATAGAACTATTTTGTGGTATTTATGTGGCACACTTTTAGTGCATTCACTCTATCACTCAACCAGAACACAATGCCCAGGCAGAAGAAATATTAATGTTCTGGTTGAGTATTAGTGACAAATAGTTACTAAATAGCTACTAGTTGTTAGTATGTGCTTTGATTTTGTTTCATGGTTTAATAAACTCATTGCTGTTCATTTGAATGCAGCTCAACCTGGAGGACAAATCAATGAATTTCAGCTCCCAAGAGATGAAAAAGCTTTTGTTTTGTCCTTCAGATGGGGCTGCTTTGACATCACATGCAAGGGAACTACAGCATGCATTCTACAAGGAAGCATACACTTACAGTGTGGTATTGTTTCTCAGTTTGGTTTCTATACGCACAGCAGCATTACTCACTCCATTTATCACTACCCTTCTTACTTTTGCTTTCCATTTTTCATGGTTTCTTCTCTTCGTTTACTTCTTCACTTCCTTTCTTTTCACAATCCTTCCTCAACGAAATAATCTTTTTCTTCTTTTCACATTAAAAGACATTAATCATATTATTGGACCATCAACCAACTGTTTTTCGTTTTTTCACTTTTTTGTTTTTTTCTGTCTTCTCCTCCTTTCTCATATCTTCTTTTGATCGTTTCTTTCCTTTGATTTCTTTGTTTCCCTCCATTTCTTTCTTATCCTTATCATCTTTGTTTTCTTTCTCTTCGTCAGTTTCTTTCTTTTTTGTTACTTTTTTCTCCTTCTTTCCTTTCTTTTCTTTTATTCCTTCTTTCTTTTCTCCCTTTTCTCCCTTTTCTCTTTTATCTCCGTTCCCTTTCTCCTCTCCCTTTTCTCCTTTATCGTCGTTCCCTTTCTTTTTTTTCTTCATTGGACTCTCTGTTTCTTCAATTTCATTTTCTGGTTCAATAATAACAGGCCTTTCTGGCAGAGAGTTATATATTGGTAATGATATGGAATCAGATGTTTTGATGTTTAATGATTTGATGTTCTTCCACCCACGTGGGATAATCTTTGCAATTTCTTTAGAGGCCGTTATGATGTTACTAATTACATCTGTGGGGTCTTGACAAGTGTGACCAATCTTGATAGCACTAATAAGATAATAATAATGATTAATAATCATTACATAACAGCAATGATGTGCAGAGGTATTGCATGTGAGTTATTTTTTAGTTAATTCACAAATAAGAAACATCCAAAGGGCTAGAGTGCAAACACTAAAAGTGTGCAACAGTTGTCACTATTTAGTAGTAAATAGCACTAATTAAACAAAAGAAAACAATAGAATTAGCATAAAATAGCACTATTTAGTGGTATTTATTTTGCATGCTTTTAGTGTGTGCACTCTATTGTATTTTGGTCTATTAAATCAACTGGGTTAGGCTTTTGTAACCTTTAAGGGATAAATAGACTGTAAATAGTTTCATGGTTAAAAACAACATTAATAATGTTAATCTAAATAAACGTATATCAAGTTGAATCTTCAAAACAATAAAACTTATTATATATTTCAATGAAAGTAAAACATTTTTAGAGGTAAAAACTAGTAAGAAATATGTCAGAAATACATTGTTTCCAGAGAAACAGTTGTAAATGTGATAATAAAGCTGTACACCATTGAGTGATGATAGCGATAACTAACGTTTCAGATGTTAGTCCTTTGTCAGAGTGATATCACATTACTCTGACAAAGGACTAACATCCAAAACGTCAGTTGTCGCTATCATCACTCAACGGTGTACAACTTATAATCACATTTACAACTGTAAAATATTTTTCTACAAGGTGTTTCCTCACCTACAAGTTCCATGCCCTAAGGACATGTATGTGCTGTTTAGAACTTTATTGATCTCTCCTTTGAGATCTCTCTTCTTGAGATCAACAGGGTGTGGAAACCTAAACAAAGACAGTCTTCATTTATTTATACACTCAGGTAATAATGGAAAGAGATATTATACAAAATAAATTAAAGGATTCAAAGCGAAAATGGCTCAAGTATACATACTTGTATATATATATATACTTAAGCCATTTTTGCTTTGAACCCTTCAATTGATATTAGCTATACATAATACATTATACAAAGTCACAATATTATTGAAGAACATGGCTAGGTGATGTGGGCACAACCGACTGTAGCTCACATGTAAGTGTCACCTGTCACATAATTTACTGTAACTAAAAAATGCAATATTTATGTACTGTATATTACATACAAACGTAACAAGACAATTTAAGCAAATCCAAATGAGCTCTCTAAACATGACATTGACTTCACACATTCAAATTGACCAATATCTTAAGGGCAAAAACCCACCATTAAACATTTTCTAACTTGCTGCTGAAATGTTGATGTGAATCAACTGAGAGTTTCCAGACACTTTAATGTTTCTGTTCAAAATTTGCACAGTTTTTTTCTATCCCAAAAAGCGACTTCTTGTTTTGGATGCATTAGACTGGTCGATTTCAAAATTGAGTATTAAAATCGAATAATCAAATGTAAATGATGATTTCTGATTGGCCAATCTTATACAGTATGATATATATATCTGTCAAAAATCAAGATTTAAATGGTTATAGCCTGCTTTAAAAGAAAAAGTAGTTGCACAGTGCTGTTGTGGTTTCTAATGTCCTTATGTCATACATTGTATTACTATTATTGTCTTTTTGACTATGAGAAAAATCCACATCAAACTCACTTATTTTTTGAGAAGAATGTTTTTCCAAGTGTCTTGGGCAGTAAATGATAAATACAATCTTCACAGAGAAACACATCATAAAGTGCTGCAAGCTGTCGTTTGGATTCATAAGACTTGTAGTTCTTCTTTAACTTGGCATAACTGATGACCTAGAAAATACAGAGAAATGTCACTTAGACAATAAACTATGTGGGTTAGAAATACAGACTGAGCTGACTATGTAACTATATCTACATACTCTCAATGGAATAATTTTTAGTTGACTCCTTCAGCCTTTCATAATACCATTGCCATCATTAATGCCCTCACTACATTGAAACGCTTAACATCACATACTGTTGTGGACATTTAAAAGTTCACACACATATATATATTTTTCTGACTTAAATGAATGATAAAACATTTGGAATGTCATTGGTGAAAAGGAGCAGCTGAAGAAAATACCATAACTTCCCATAAAAAATTTATGACATAAAATCTTGGGATCATATTGTTCTTTTCAACAAATTACCACCAACTTTCCAAATAAAAGACAAGATAATACCAATATCATTAAGACAAATTTATCTATTTGGAAACTTATTGGCATTTTCTAGGTCTGCTGGTTTTAACAATGACATACCAAAATTAGCTACGTTTTCTGTACCTTTTTAATTGATGTTATGTTGGCTGTTTTGATCAGTTCTTTAGCTAGTTTTGCTTCTCTTTTGGTGATTAAACACACTTCTGTTTCAGCTGGTAATATTGGTTTGCTTAAAGGACTTGAATGAATAAGTAAAGAATAAAATTAATACAGATTATTGAATGGAACCGGTATTTTGATGTTTATTGTTACAGTTTTTTCCCTGCTTTTCTTTAGGTTTACATCAAAAAGTTATGTATCTTTTACAGTAATCTTGTAATATCATTGCAAATAGCCTACAGCTTAGGGAGCAGTCATGATTGTGGATTACTAATAGCTAGGGAGGAGGGCTGGTTCAAATATGAAATGTAATGCATGATTTTCCCCTTTTTTATGGGCAAATCTAAACAAAATGATGTGGATTCTTATTTGGCCATGTATAAAAACTTGTGACCCCTTCTCTTCATTAAAGAATGACCAGTCCCTAAGAAGTACATGTAATTTTAAAAGAAACTTGAAAGATCATTCTAATTATGTCCAGGCATTTTAAATGACACTATTCTTTAATAGGTGGAATATTATTTTACAACTTACTAGTTGGCATTTGACTTTCAGAAAAAAAGGTCAATTACGCTACTATTAATTAGCTTAGCTTCTACTCATTGTCTTCCAGTTTTATATAAGCCTGAAGAATAAAATGACCCGCCATTTTGGATATGCTGGCAATATCTTTGACAAATGCCCAGGTTTATTGACTCAAAAAAAATTGTTTCCCACACTGGTCAATCAATGATTTAATGCAACACATTCTGTTTACTTGACAAACATAAAGAAATCTGCAATCATTGCAGAACTGTTCAAATTAAACCGTTATTTATATACTGAACAGTCATCTAAAATAATACATGATGTTTCGGATTGGCCACAGTTGGTTACGTTGCATACACTATGATTTTTTATCGACTTACATTCTTTCATTTACATTTATTTGTATAGCAGTTCCTAGCTATTAGCATTTTTTCAGTTGACCTGATGATGTTGTCGAGATGACAACGAAACGTTGTCTATTTCAATTAGTTTTTTTATTAAATTGTCTTAGTAGAAGTATTTTTATCAAGACTTACATTCTCTTGGGTTTTTTATCCGGAGCTGGGGTCTTCTTTAACGACATAATCATCCATAATGGTTGCTCTCCCCCTAGTAAACTAGGCTTTTTTTCTTCGTTCTTTTTCACATGCATAAACAAGGCATTAACAGCAAGTTTGACCTACAATAAACGAACAAACGAATCAAAATGAACTGCAAACTTCGACAAAACAATCGCTTAAAATGAGAGAATAAGCATGAATTTGCTCATTTATAGAACATAACGGAATGGATAATAAATTCTGAAACACTTTGGATTGGATGTTGATTTAATTTTGGTCGTTTTTCGTACCTGTTTTCGTTTTAAAAGACTTTCTCTTACAAATTTCTCTCCGACGTCCGCCATGTTGCAACACGTGCATGTGTAATAAAACCGCTGACAACAAAATATTGAGTTTTATATTACCCATCATTCTCTGTCGCATTTTCAAATATATAATTTAAACTTTTTGCAAATATTCAAATATGTTATTAATTTTTTGATGTAATGTTCCCTTTTTATTTGATTTTTATATTGTTTTCTTTGCATATCTTTTTTTTTCTGTTACTTATTTTAATTTTTCAATACAATAAAGTAACGAAAAGGGCGCGAAAATTGTTGGAAATTGACGCGCGCGCGTCAAACCGAAAAGCTCTGAAACTTGGAATTTTCGTGAAAACAAAAGAAGTAAAAGAAATCACTAAGAAAAAAATGGAAAGGTAAGCGAGGCACTACACAAGCTGCAGAATGCAAAATTCGATTAGAGCAAACGTAGAAAAAAACATGAAGTAAAACCAAATCAACTATTTTTCACTAGCACTCAAAGAAATAAACCACTTCACGTTAACGTCCGCCATTGGGGCAAAGTCGTGAAACTTCTTAATAGATTGTCATCACTTTGATTTCTTCAGGTGGAAATGAGAAATAAACTTCTCTAAAACTTTAAAACCCCCTTTAATTGGGTACACAATTTTTATTGGTCCCCCTCCCCCATAATTCTCAGTTAAATTATTTTTTAGGCATTTAAATTATGATCTTTATGTAAAATTGCTCTTTCCAAACCAAGTCCTATAAACCCACAAAAGATGGGAAAAAGCTTATTGCTGGTGATCAATTCTCAAAAGATTATGATGAAAAAGTAATTGAAGAGCTTCGATTAAAATTCAGGAAAAAGTTGCAGGGGCTGGAGAAAAGCTTAAGAACAAACTTGAGCTCTGCCATGACATGTTCAATGGTACCAATATCAATAAGAACAAACGAAGAGCCCAAAAAGAAAACAGACGAAAAATCAAAAGAAAAAAAGAAACACGAGTATTAGAAAACCTTGAAAAAATCCGCAGTGCCATATCCAAGACAACAGCCCCAGAAGTGATTGACAATGATTTGAATTTGGAGGCAGTGGCAATTTTATCAAGCTGAAACAAATAAAACATCTTCAGTAATTGTTTCAGGAAGGTATGTTCACTGAAAAAGTTATCCATGTCATTCAAGACTATCATCCCATCTTCCCAAGTAACCAAGTTTCAAATACTGAATGACTTGTTGACGAGAGTGACAGTACTGAGAGCAGTATTGGAGGCAGTGCTGAGAACAGTGAAGCTTAATAACTGTAAATATGGATTTATTTCGTTATTTTGTCAATATGATTATTGTTCATGTTTTTATTAGTAAATAAACTGTCAACTTTAATGCCATTTCTATTTTATTTTTTTATTTATTTTATTTTTTTTTTTTTGGGGGGGGGGAAGTGTGTATAATTTTTTTGGGTCCCCTTTTTTAGTGCACAAAAATTTTTGCCCACCCCCCCCCCCCCCCCTTCCTCCCTGTAAATAAAGTTAGGTCCCTAACTCCATTCATTCGACCTCATTAATATTTATAATTATTATTTAAGAAAAAGATATTTATTTCCTTATATTTGTGCTAATATTGGTTGACATACCGTAGTCATTTGATAAAGAAAATTGAGATTTTTGTTTCCAAAACCACAGGTAGCCCAAGCTAACCTTTTAAAAAAAATAAAACATGATAAAAATTAAAGTCTGCATATGTGTATTGTCTATTTATTTATTTTCTGGTAGAGTTTCAAGCCATTCGCGTGTAGATTAAATTATATAGAAAGCGGCATGTAAAAAAATAGTTCCAATTCCTGGATAGGACTCATTTTTCATCCGTTTACTGATATGTGATGCTTTTATTATTTAAAGTTAAAATTGTAAGAAATAAAGCTTGAACGAGTGGAGATACTGGACGTCAAAGTGATGACACTCTCTTAAGAAATTTCCCGACTTTGCCCCAATTCAAAATGGCGGACGTTAACGTGATCGAAGTGGTCTATAGTTAAATGTTCTGGTTGTGGGTGATAGTGACAATTACTTGTAGCTACTATTTTTTAGTATTTATAGTTGTTTTCGTTTCATGCTTTTTCTGCGTTTGCTCTCAAATATGATGACACTGAAGATAAAATGTTTGTTAGCATTTTGACATGTTTTGATAATGACAGTTTGAAAAAAAAAGTGTTTTGAGTTTGCTACTTTACTATAATTTACTTCTACAAACGACTGACAAAAGCCTCGCCACGGGTAAGGCATTAAAATATTGGTCATTGATTGATTGTGACCGTTTAATTGATAGTATTCGTCTACGGAGGTCCAAATCCTCTGAATACAAATAAGTTTCATGTTATATATTTCTACGCCCGGGCAACGAGCTGCATCACGCTTTGACGCTGAATCATAGTACTTTGATATTCGTAAAATGTGAAAATGTCATCTTGAAACAGGTTGAAATGACAAGACAAACATTACGAAGTCTTAGTTGCAATATAATTGTTTTATAGTAAATCAGTTTCTCATTGTGTTCTCGAGAAGTAGGAATTTAGTAATACTACTAAATAGTACAATTTTATGGCAATTTTCTTTTTTTCTTTTGTTTAATTAGCATTATTTTGTACTATTTAGTAATAAGTATTTCATGCATTTATTGTTTGCACTTTATATATAAGAATTCATTAAGTAATGCTCTTGTGGTTCTAGCTTAAAAAATAGCTAAAACCATTTACAAGCTAGCTCTTATTTTTAAGATTTCAAACCAAAAAATTGCAACTAATTTATTCTTTAGAAATGAAATTTTTCCTGCAAAATCTGCAATCACTGATTGCACATCTTGTCTGCATTGAACAAACTTTGTTTTCATTTTTGTTATCTTTTCTCAATTTCTCGATTTGTCATTAATGTTGATGAATGCTCAAGAGAATATTAAGCCATGCCATCGGCTTCAAGTCAGAATAAAAACATAAAAGTGTTTTAGCTAAGTACATACCATGCGTTCACTTGGGATACATGCACAAGCAGCGAGTGAGCTGCTCATTAAAAGGTTTTGTCTAATTTCAATAAACCTCGCAATGAGTCTGCGCATTTCCTTGTGCTTATGTCGCAAGCGCGCACAAAGCTCGCGAAATAAAAAGCCCGTCAACAATCATTCTGCGTTGGTCGCGAGATGCAAAATACCAACTGTACTGAGATATATTGATTTGGTCTTGGGTTTGATCGTCCAATAATGTCTAAAACAGATTCGAACTCTAATACTAGTGATGATGCTAAAAAGTACCATAGACGATGCCGTACCATTAAGTTCAAGGTCTTCCGTCGTATGAGAGTTGAGCTTAACCCTGTGGTAAGCTTTGTTTCTGCTGTAATCATTTGGGGGTTTGTCGTTTACTGTTTGAACTGGACTGACCACGCCAAGAACGAGATCCCCAAATGGAAAGATTGGATAACTTTGACTTGGACATGGCTCTACATCGGGACTCAAGATGTCTGGGCCGTCTTTATCCTGTATTTACTCTTCTCAAAGTATAACAAAATAAAGTTTGGCATGCAAGACGAAAAACCAGAATTCTCTGATGCTTCGTATTTCACGATGCTTTTTGCTGCTGGAATTGGGGTTGGCTTGTTCTACTACGGCGTTGCTGAGCCAATTTACCACTACGAACCAAGCCATTCAACACCATTTGCAAACAGATACCAAGGAAGGTATGTATAAAACATATAGTAATATAAATAATATCAATAATCTTAATTCATGACATACTGACATACGATATTTATGTAAGCAAAGTCTCTAAAATATTTATTGGCTAGTATGTATAAATGAGTTGGAAAGCAAATGTTTTATTCACTGAATCCATGTCCCTTAACTCAGTCACATATCAGCGTTGACGCCCAAAAACAAGCGCCGCAAAGTGAAATTGCACAAGCTAAATATGAAAGTGTGAAATAAAATGCCAAGATCTAAAAATAGCCCAGCATAACACTATTGTAAAAAAATACCGTAATCAAAATATTGTATAAGTGTTAGTATGTAACGTAAATGTGCAAATTAAACATAATGTGATTTTAATTTTCTCGGGATGTTAGCGATACTTCAGCTGACGTAATCCTTTGTTATTCATATGCCAACCAGACATTGATTGGCCGTTATTTGGTTGATTGGCACGTTAGCATAACAATGTGTTTTTTTATAAACATGAAGTATTGCTATACTATTGTGTGGATATTGCTGGAAATTACACTTATCAGATATTGAAATTTATACTCTCTTATTTTGAATTGCATAACGATTTACGTACTATATGTTTTTATAAAAAAACTCAGGACAGCTGTTGGAAACTGGTTTAGCGTTCGAGACCTGATTCATGCAAAAAATTAAAATCAGTCACAAAAAACGGCCAAACTAATATGAATATCAATTTCTGTTTTAATCGAGCAGAAGAATGAGAGTGCATTAATTTCTGTGGTGGGTATTTTCCGGGGGCAAGAATTTTCGATCCCAAGTTTCAAGAACATTTACTGGCTTTTTTCCTTCAAGCAATTCACGAACAATTTAATGTAACAGCTTTGAAGTAAATTTATGCTTATGCATTTGTAAACTACATTTGTTTGTCACAATTCATGATCAAGTATGCGGGATAATAAGGAGTGCTTTATATAGCGTTCTTTTAATCTGATATGTTATCAACATTTGATATTCCTTACCACTTTTCTATGCATCGTTTTCTTACATTAAGTTACGTATTATTCAGATTCTCAGACAATCAAAGGGCTCAAGATGCCATCAACATCACCATATTCCACTGGGGTGTTCACGGATGGATTGTCTACACGTTGATTGGTCTTATTTTGGGATTCCTGTCCCACAACAAAGGCATGCCAATGACCATGAGGTCATGTTTCTACCCTCTTCTTGGTGACAAGATCTACGGTACCTTTGGTGATGTCATCGATATCCTGTCAGTAGTGTGTACCATGTTTGGTGTGTGTACCAGTCTTGGTCTTGGTGTTATTCAGCTCAACAGTGGCTTCAACCGTATGAATGCCAGTATTCCCATGGGTCGGGTCCCTCAGGTCATTATCATTTGGTGCATTACCGTGCTAGCTACAGCCTCTGTCATTAGTGGCATTAAGTTGGGTATTCGTCGACTAAGTGAACTGTGTTTCACTATTGGTATGTTTTTGTGGTTTGTGGTATTGTTCCATGATGATACATGGTATATCTTAAACCTGTTTGTCCAGTCAGTTGGCTATTATCTTCAGTGGCTGATTCAGCTCGGCTTCCATACCGACGCCTTTGCACAGCTCGGGGACGCACCAGACCAGAAACAAGCACCGACTTGGATGAATGATTGGACCATATTCTACTGGGGTTGGTGGATTGCGTGGTCTCCATTCGTGGGTATTTTCATTGCGAGAATTTCCCGTGGTCGAACAATCAAAGAGTTCATTATGTATACCCTCACTATTCCAACCGTCTATTCTCTCATGTGGTTCTCTGTGTTTGGTGGTGCTGGGTTAAAAATGGAGAGAGCTGCAGCCAACGCTGGTATAGCTTGTAATTCAACCCTGGGAGGGGCAACGTCCACAGAATCGTTGAATGGTCTGTACAGGTTGTCATGCCGTGCTTCAACTAGCATGTGGTTTGATGTAATGAGCCAATATGGTGGACTTGGACCATTTATGTCAGGAATGTCCATAGTTGGTTTGATTCTGTACTTTGTAACCAGCTCAGACAGTGGCTCCCTTGTGATTGACAGCCTCTCAGCCAATGGTCATCCAGATCCACCAGTTCTTCAGCGAATCTTCTGGGCGTTGACTGAAGGAGCAACTGCTACTGCTCTTCTCTGGACCGGAGGCTCCAAAGCTCTTCAAGCTCTCCAAGCTGTGTCCATATGCTCTGGCCTGTTCTATACTGTTGTATTGAACTTTGTTTGCATTGCCTTGTGGAGATTGTTGAAGATCGAGATGGGTGATATGGATCCTAATGGCCCACAGTTTACCATGGGCATCTTCGATATCTTTTTCCACAGACCATCTTTCAAGATAATAAGAAAGCTAATCATAGCAACCTTCGCCCCATGGTGGCCGATAGGACATGCATCTGCTAAAGCTTACAACTCCAACCGTTACGTTGCAATGGTGTTTCTAGCACTGCCATTCTACGGATGGATCGCCTTAGAGGTTCTCCAAGTTGTCGAGGTTGGTTTAGCGTACGTTGGGTGGGCTGTCCTGTTTGGTTTCATTGCATATGGTACCGGTGTACGTGCACATATACGAGAGAAGTTTAACATCGTTGGTAATCTTGCTGAAGACATGTTTGCGATGATGCTGGTCTATCCTTTGGCGGCCATACAGATGGAAGAGCAGATGAATCTTCCATTACCACCAGAATTGTGTGCCTCGTCGATAACTCTTGATGTACTTGATGAGAAGGAAGCGGTTGCTCCAGGTAACAAGAAACCTTCATCCGCTGTTGACAAAGAATCAGCAGATCCTGTCTCGGCTAAAACTGTGACACAGCTTTGATGATAAAATGCCCGTTATTTATAGCAAAGAAATACAATGTTAACTGAATTAATTGTTTAATAACAGTGTGCAAAATGAAATAATTGAGAATAGAGTATAGATATTCATTTTGCGTAATCTATATCAAAACATCTTAAAAGCATGTGCTAAAAAACTAGTCACGAACATTTCGAACATTGTAGCAACATGACTAACTGTGTGATATTTTTCTTGACCTACATGGCAAAATAATGAAGTAATTTAAATGTTTAAAATGTAATAAAGTATTTGGAAATTTAAGAGTAATCTTTTAGTATTTCTCCAGCTTTTTTCGACAGCCAAAGACAGTCGGTAACCCAGGCTAATCAGTCACTAAATAAAGGGATTTTTAAAAAGTCGGGAAACTCACTTTAATGTGGTAGGTATATAACTAGTCGTAACTTCTAAAACAAGCCGTACGCGCTCTAAAACGTGTTTCAGAATGTCCTATGACTGGTTCGCGACTCTAGTCGTATACTATACAAATCGCACCGTTCCCGCCCACCCCCATAAAATATTTTAGACAGTTAAAAAAAAACTTGTTTTGTGATTTTCCGGCTTGTAAAGTTTTCCAATTAGATTCTACGTGCCATAATACCCATAATACATAACCGCCTTGGATGCAGGAGCTGTTTTCCTGTGTCGTAAGGAAATGCGAGATGATTTCAAGGATGGGGTGGTGTATTATAGTGCTCCCCATTCCCCCATCCCCCCCGGCTGTTACTGTTATCTTTCATTACACTGAAGTCGGTGATACTGATCATGCACAATAAATTCCTAAAGGGGGAGGGGTTTAGCGTGGGTAGACATTTTACCAAACACGTTTGAAATGAATTTTGAAAATATCTTTGGATAGATCTCCGTGCAATGTAGGGCAGGCCATGGAATTTTTACTCGGGCTTCCAAAGGAGGGCCCGAGTTTAAAATTCGGCTGTGTTTGTCGTCGTCGTTGTCTTCAGTCACAAAATGCAGATTTTTTGGCAATTCTCCCCAGACCACCCCTGACACATTTATCATCGTCTTGAACGCGGCGATCGTAGATATACTAGTTCTTTTATTAAAAATAAAGTTAAAAGTCTCAAAATAATCTATTTTTTATTTATTTCAACTTTTTTTTAATATTTACAATAACATTTTTTTAATTGAAATATATCTATTACATTATAAACATGTGGTAATGTTTGAGATCGGAAGACTTCAATAACAATGACAATTACAATTTATTAGTTAGTACCTTCATATAGAAATATATATATATTTACAAGATACGATTTTTTCTTAGAAAGATATTTTGTAGAGAATTTATCAATTAATCGAAAAATGGATAGAAATCTATATGGTCCCCAGCCCGTTTTTGAGATAAAAATTTTTGAACGGAACCATGTTTTGACATTTTTGAAGAACAAATGACGAAAAATACATTTTTCACACAAAAATGTTCGGAAAGAGAGCAAATGTGATATAACTTTAAGAAAAAGTACGACTGCTTTCAACTGTTTAAACATGTTTCGGCGAGACTTTCGCCATCATCAGTATTTTATTGGGTGGAAATAAGCTCAATATATAACAGTCAAAACTCTCTAAGGAATATAACAAAAATAAGTTACACCTTAAGTGTGATGTTAGAATGGATCACTTGTTGGTTTAAGGATGGTCTTAACCACTTAATGTGTAATGCCTCTTTCACTTTAAGTTGGTATTTTGAATTGGCCTTATCACAAAAATGTATCATTCAAAAACTAATAAAGCTATTGACGTAGTTTTTAATCAGACATTATTTTACACAAATACGGGAAAATAATTTATATATGTTTTAAAATTTTGTCAAAATTTATAGTTTTGTTTTCGTAAGTGAAACGCTAAACCATTTACCATCGCGTGTAATGTTGAAAAGTCACCAGGATTTTTTCAAATCTTGCCAAAAGAAAGATTTTTACAAAATCTTTCAGAAAAAATGAAGAAAAATTTAGAGTGCCGCGCAAAAAATGAGGGTTTTGGCTGGTTGAAGTATAATTTTCGAAGGCTCCTGTTATTCTTATGTTGTCTTTTGGCGGGATTTGGCGCGCGCGCGGCGTTCTCAGCGGTAATATAAATTGCTCGCGGGCACAGGTTTCAAGCGTCGTTGTTGTTCTAAAGTGGTCAGGACCCTTAACTGATTTTAGGTACAGTTGACTAAAATAAACGTGTTAAACGCTTTACAAAAGTCACACAATATTTACTCATTGCTCACTGTATTTTGGATTTGCGATAACTGACAAGAGAAAGAAAAATGTCGAGTTATGATTTGGCAAATTTGAATTAAATGATGTGAAACTCTTGCGACAGTGTTGCTTCGTACATGATTGTTTTGGAAAACTTCAGTCGAGCAGAATCAAATATACGATGCTGTGATCTCTCGTCAATTTTTTTAATTGTCAGCCGTTTGTATCGGGGGGGGGGGGGTACTACCCTATATCGACTATACGGGGATGATCCGCTGAACAGGGTATGGTTTCTCGACCTTGGTGTCATGAACAGGGTATCCAATTATTCTCTATTTCCGATTTAATCCAAACTTCCTGTCATACTCAGGGGCCGAAAAATGACAGAAATCATTTTGCACTCAGGAAATTGGCAGGAATAAGATGGTTGACTTTAAAAAAAGATGAGAGCAGCACGTGTGTCTGAATTGATATATTTATACAAATCATATAATGTTCGTAAACAATTGTAATTTGTCATAAACAGGGTATGTAAGTTAGGTATTTTTTGTCATAAACAGGGTAACCCCTACAAGATCCCAGCGGAACATCCCTACCCAGATCTGAAGGGAGTATCCCTCCCCCCCGGGAGTTTGTGTAGGGAATTGAATATATTTTGCTTAGAAATCAGTATGTTTTTGCTCAAAGTGAGCGGCCATGTTTCTCAAGTCAAGTTGAAATCAATGGATATCTCATAATAATATTTGAAAATCACATTCTTTAGAACAAGGAAAGATTGGTTTTTCAAAACTGTTATTTGTTGCAGTAAAAGTGAAAATATAAAGTTTTGAATAGAACAACAAACTTACTGCGTGTATTTTCACCTTGTCCTCCATCGGTTCAGTTTAGATTTTAATTCTTCGGTTTTGCTTCCATGTACTTGATTCATAATTTTTCAAAATAAGCTGTAAAATTGGGATATTTTTCGATAAAATTCAGTCTACTTCACCTTGTATACTTCACCTTGTACGAGCGACTCGAGCGATTGTTTTCTTTTTCGAATTTCTCCACTCCCCCTTAATCAAGGTTTTGTTGTCGTATAGGTAGATAGTAACAGTGACAAATATGTGCCCGTCAACAAAAAGACAAACAAAACGATAGTAATAATGGATGAGAGCTGGTATTGCATACTCAAAACTCAGTATCATTACAGTCATTTCATACATGAACACATTTTTAAGCGAGGCTCCTTTATTATAAATAGTGCAATTTTTTAATCATCTGAGAAGCATTTTTATAGCGCTTAATATAAAAATTAGGTAAACCTAATAGCGGAGCTCCGATTTAATGAAATGAATTATTTATTCAATCATTCATTCTTTCATTTGTTCATTCACTACAAATTATTCTTGATCAATTTTTTTTTTTTTTTTTTTTGCTATGTTATTTTCTTTTCATGATCAAATAATCATATAATCAATTGAAATACACAAAGCTTTATGCATGCGACAACATTTTATTATACGCAAAAATGCGAAAAATATGTTGTTATGCATGGTAAAAATAGCACTTGTCAATTAAAATTGATTGTCCAATGAGAAGTTAGAAAATCACTCAAATGGCTTCCTTGAGTTGTAAACAAATTCCCGCGCGCTTCTCGCTTCACGCTCTTTCACGTTTGAAAAAATGTTATAACAATATCGACAAAAAAATCACTTTTATGGTGAAATGTGTAATGAATTACTTATTGGTAGTCTAGCTATCTAAAACGGTTGTGAATTTTTAATTATCAAATGTGAATACTGCGTAACTCATTAAAAAAATAGCTAGTATGAAGTTTTGAAATTTTAACTTGTAGATAGATAAGTAAGTACACTGACGAATTCATACAAGCGTTTTATTTTCAATAACAAATCAAAGAATTACAAGAATCAAATTAAACCCACACACATAAACATATCAATGATGGATAAATATCTTACAAAAACAAGTAAATATAATTATTGCAAATTGCTTTCATGTGGATGGTAAAAAAGAAATTCATTAAAGATCGTCAAAAAATGTAAACATACCGGCGCCTAGTTTCTTGTCCTGTACTGTCACTTTTCCACTGAACTTTTTGTCCTCAGTTCTGATTACAATAAGCTTGTTCATGTTTTTAGAATTTTAAAAGTGGCAAAAACCATTTTCACCGCCTCTAAATAGTTTACACAGTTCAACTGAACGGCGATGGCAAGCTCGTGTTGCTCGATCACACATTGTACTAAATTTGCATTTCCATCCACTCCATGAATTGGCAGTCCTACTTAGTTGACAAACATCTTGTATGAAAAGTTATTTTTTGTTGTGAATAGCTGATAAATCAGCATTGATCCTACAGCTCTCCATGTTATGAATTGCCCGCAGAAATTGATAAATGAACAGAGTGAAATTATCTTCGTGAGTCGTGTTCGTCTTGCTGTTCACCTCTTTTGAATTGCTGCAAATGCATCGCGTATTTGTTTTGTTTTTGTTTTTATAAAAGTTTTATCGCCATCGATTTTACTTTTAAAAGTAGATTAGTCGATAAGTAATGACTGAAAAACGCCACGAAGCATCCATGAAGAATACGGTCTTTTTTACCATCTGACAAACTTGTCAAATAAACTCTTCCAGAAAATATAACTTGTAAAATCTCCAGCTTTGAATGACTTTTGATGAATTATGACAGCTCTGCATGACTGCACATTTGGATGGTTAAAAACAGCTCCATGAGCGACTTTTACCCATTTGATTTTGTCAATAAAAATATTTTGAAGTAGCTTTTCACCGTTGAATCGTAGTTATTTTTCTTTTTCACGCCGTGGTCTTTGTTTCTCTTTCTTAGTCAAATCTCTTCAAGCCGTCAGCTTAGCTTTACCATTTTCATGCTCTTTTTCCAGTGTAGAAATACATTTTGTAGAAAAATTTCAGTGAACTGCAAAAAATTATTTTTGCGTCCCGACTAAATCCGTCTGCGTTTTCGCGCGGCAGTGGTACACGGACGTTGTACGTATTTTGGAAATCCGGGCTTCCTGTGGTCGATTTGAAATGTGCTTGATGGTTTACCATATTTTCTTAATTATGGTGCTCCGCTTGCGCGGGCCTTCGGCCCGCGCGGAGCTCCGCTAAAAATATCGAAACAATTAGATAAATTACAAAGGTCAAAGAGAAGCCCGAGTTCACGCAAATATGCGTTTAGTTTTTACAAAAATGGGGGACTTCAGACGAGCAAATAAGATTTTCATCAAAATGCTTTTGGGATTGGTAATTAGCAAACGCTCCTTGTTTGTATAATGTGTGTTGGTTCCGCTAATTCTTTTGCTTGTTTGTTTGTATGCGCACTCTCTTTACTATTGGTTCTTTTGCATGTTCGTTTGCTTGCATAAAAAAAAGATCTCTTCAACAAATTTGTAAAAGAAAAACTTACCAATACTGGATAATTTATTTTAACATGTTTCCCAGTCGTGATTGAAAACAGTTTAAAAATAGCCTGGTTTCTAAAAATAACACTCGCGGGATTCCCGATGAAGTCCGAGGATAGCGGTAACGTTCTCGTACTGAGCTCATATTCTCTTGATATTGGTTGATAAGTGCATTGTATTTTTTTGGGCCGGGGAAAACTCAACAGTTTTTTTGAAGAACATAATCATATATTAACAGAATAAGATGAGACAATAAAAAAAGCGAAGTTAATTTTCACATTTCATCAGCCATGCCCTGTTTTTTGTTCTTCTTGTAATGATATAAGAAACACAGTCTCAATAACAGGTATCATTTAGTGTTTTGTTTAATCAGATATATTATGGCTATAATGGTGTACATATTTCTTTATCCGTAATGGCTACTTGGTACATTTTCATCATAAAAGAAATAAATTATTTTTCTATACACTGTATCGTATCAAATTAACTTTGTAAATGTCTTTCGGAGTCTAACTAAAACGTATAAATAAGAAACCTAAATAACATAGCCTAAATACGCCTTTTGTAGTTAGCGGCTCACGTGATCTTGTCAATCCAAGAAAAACATTATTTCCAAAGTGATATTACTAAGATGTTATAGAGAATGTTGAAAGAACCAGTTTCTGAACGTTTTTACTTAAAAACTGCAAAAATGAAGTTGTGAGAATTGTTTGAAAATAACTTATTATTGCATAGATATTGTGACTTTGGACAATTTCAACATCCTTCAAGATCTGAAACTTCAAAAGTAATAATGACTAATAATAATAATAATAATCAACTTAGTTGTCTTGACAGTGAACTGATTAGCTTGTGACCCTCAAAATAATAGCAATAATAATAATAACATTCTCTATAACGTTTAAGAAGCATTACTTTGATAACCGAAGACTTTTTGATTAACAAGGTCACGTGACTGCTAGCTGCAAATCTACACGATATAATGTTAGAATTATAATTACTGGATTTGCCTTTAACGCAATGACGCCTTTATAAAATATTGTTCATGGTTATCGTGTGAACTTTACATAAATTCTTCTATAAGAAATAAGTTATAATAAATAGTTCTTATCAAATCATATCTTTGTAAATGTATATAGAAATAAAACTTACAAAAAATGGTACATACATCAGTGTCTATAATATATTATATAATGACAACGTTTGAAATATCATTACCTTAAAAAATATCAAAGAATTAATTTCTTTCATGATCAAATTAAACATTATTTAACTTAGCTACTCTTTACAAAAACGTTCATACAATTGGCTCACTCATAAACATACAGTTCAAACAAAACAGCAAGGATGTCTCGAGAATCGGGTAAAGCTGAGTATTTCGGCAAATTATCTGTTCATAGGAGGCAGTATGGTCGAGTGGTCGGAGCCGCGTTGGTCTCGCAATCCGGCGGTCCTAGGTTCGATTCCCGCTCTGGCCACAAAAGTTGATGCAATTGTCTCAGCCCCATTTGGTCAAAATATAATTTCTCGGCCATGCTTTGTATGTAGCCAATTAGTTTGTCTCCCAGCCAGTTGATATTTTCTCAACAATGCCAAATGAATGTACGCCAACACTTTTCAAAATACTGAAAATTGGTGTTTAACTTTAAGCGCAAAAGACCTTTTCTGTATTCTTGCTGCTTGTTTGAACAGGCCTTGAAATTTGCATTGATGAATGAAATAAGTTTATTCACTCTTCTATTTATTAATAGTCCAGTTTCACGTTGCTCAGACTAAGCCTCGATAGTATATAGCCCTGAAGCGAGATGAAGTTTAACCCCCGTTTCTATACCATAATAGTTTTTAAATTCCTTTCATATTCAAATTTGTATAATCCCTCAAGAATACAGGAACAATAGTGGTAATGAGTGAACAAAAGCAATGTGAAAAGGACTCTGGTCTAGACACGGGGGTAAAACGTCATCATGCTTCAGGCTTATTGTAAAATCTTTTGTAATAAGTGCATCATGTTGGACTGCACCATGCCAAAAAGGTCCAAAAACAATATAACTATCAAAGCTTTGTCTCGACTCTTTTGTTAATTTACCTATCATCGAGGCTTAGCCTGACAATGACGAACGCAAAACTGGTCTGTTGAGTGCGTTATGGCACTGGAGGGTTATGCAAATGTTTCTGAAAGTGCAACGACAGGAAAAAAATTGAATTCCCAAGTCTTCATAAATGGGAATTGCATGGGTAATAATCCTATTTGTTGGGAAAAAATGGGTAAATTTGAACCCAATATTGGGTTTTGTAGCATTTTCCCAATGATAACCCAAAATAAACCCATTACTATGGGAATCTCAATTTTTTTCCTGTAAATGGCAGTGTGAACCATTCGTCTTTGAACCTACACCTAACGACTATCTTTCTAGAAAGGAATGAATTAGTGGTCCGAGTCCATTGCTAACCTTAAGCAGATTTTTAAATTATTCTTATTATACTCTAAGATGTTTTTATACTCTAAGTTACATTATCATACATTTGCATTTAGCTTTATTGAAGACATGGCGACTAGTGTTTCTTTAGTCTGTGATTTGTATTTGTTCGTATATGCACCATTTTCCATGTTATCAAGTTCAAGGTCGGGATAGCTGTCTTTATCTTGACTGTTTTGGCTTACGGAATAATACATCTGCTCATGCATCTGCAAGGCTGCCAAGGGATAGACCAGCAACATAGCAAACATGTCTTCAGCAAGATTACCAACGATGTTGAACTTCTCTCGCATTTGCGCACGTACCCCAGTTCCATATGCAATGAAACCAAATAGGACAGCCCAGCCGACGTAAGCTAGATTAACCTCGACAACTTGGAGAATCTCTAAGGCGATCCATCCGTAGAATGGCACTGCTAGAAACACCATGGCAACGAAGCGGTTGGAGTCGTACACTTTTCCTGCTGCATTTCCTATTGGCCACCAAGGTGCAACGATTGCTATGATTAGCTTTCCCAAAATCCTGCAAGATGGGACGTCAAAAAATACATCAAAGAGACCCATGGTGAATTGCGGACCGTCAGGATCTAGATCTCCCATTTCTATCCTCAATAGTCTCCACAATGCAACACAAACAAAGTTCAAAATAACCATGTACACGAGACCAGAGCATATAGACACAGCTTGGAGAGCTTTTAGAGCATCGGTTCCCCCTGCCCAGAGAAGAGCAGTAGCAGTTGCTCCTTCAGTCAACGCCCAGAAGATTCGCTGAAGAATTGGAGGATTTGGATGACCATTGGCTGAGAGGCTGTCAATCACGAGGGAGCCACTGTCTGAACTGGTTACAAAGTACAGAATCAAACCAACTATGGACATTCCTGACATAAATGGTCCGATTCCGTTATATTTGTTCATTACATCAAACCACATGCTAGTTGAAGCACGGCATGACAACCTATACAGACCATTCAAGGATTCTGTGGACGTTGCCCCTCCCAGGGTTGAATTACAAGTTATACCAGCGTTGGCCGCAGCTCTCTCCATTTTTAACCCAGCACCACCAAACACAGAGAACCATAAAATAACATAAACAGTTGGAATGGTTAGGGTGTAGAATATTACTTCTTTGATTGTTCGGCCTCTGGATATTTTGGCAATAAAAATACCCACGAATGGAGACCAGGAAATCCACCAGCCCCAGTAGAATATGGTCCAGGCATTCATCCAAGCTGGTGCATCTTTCTGGTCTGGTGCGTCACCGAGCTGTGCAAAGGCGTCGGTATGGAAACCGAGCTTGACTATTCCATGCAGATAATAGCCAGCTGACTGGACAACAAGGTTTAAAAAGTACGATGTATCATCGGTGAAGAACACGACAAACCACAAAAACATACCAATAGCGAAACACAGTTCACTAAGTCGACGAATACCCAGCTTTATGCCACTGATGACAGAGGCTGTAGCTAACGCTGTGATGCACCAAATGATAATGACTTGAGTGACTTTTCCAATTGGAATACTGGTATTCAAACGGTTGAAGCCACTGTTGAGCTGAATAACACCAAGACCAAGACTGGTACACACACCAAACATGGTACACACTACTGACAGGATATCGATGATATCACCAAAAGTACCGTAGATCTTGTCACCAAGAAGAGGGTAGAAACATGACCTCATGGTCATTGGCATGCCTTTGTTGTGGGCCAGAAATCCCAGGATAATACCAAGCATTGTGTAGACAATCCATCCGTGAATACCCCAGTGGAATATGGTGATGTTCATGGCATCTTGGGCCCTTTGATTATCTGAGTATCTGTTGAAGAGTTAAAACCTATTAGTTCTATTATTTTTAATGATATATTGTCACCTATGAATTTGTACAGCCAAAGTCGTTGTATTGCGCGAAGCGCCGTTTGAAAAATTTGTATTGGTATTACTCGGTTCATGGCCGTCAATTAATTTCATAGAGCGGAGCTTCTATGTGTTCTATCATTGTTTAATGTGATATAAAGTGAAAATGTACTGTAGATGTAACAATCGTCACGGCGATGAAAGCAATTAACAACAGGCGACATGCATCATGCTACAACTACCAGAATGTTTGGTTACTTTCTTTTGTTGCGCAATAAGCCTGAAGCGTGAATGATGACGTTTTACCCCAGTGTCTAGACCAGAATCCTTTTCACATTGCTTTTGTTCACTAATTATGACTATTGTTATTGTATTCTCAAGGGAATATAAAATTTGAATATAAAAGGATTTTAAGTAACGTTCCGCGTAAGAACTAGTATAGCAAACGGCAATGGAATGCATAAAGGTGTTAATTGTGTATTGTTAAAATGCTTTATCTGATTGGCTAAAACAAGAAAATTGGCCTTTTTTCAAACTTTTGGGATATTTTTCCTATATTTTATTCAAAATCTCAAGTCAGTTTTATTATTTTTATTATTTCTATGAGAAAAGGTTACCGTGGGGCTCACTATGAAAAGCAAGCGTCTCCTAGCCATTGTTTTGAGCAATTATGATTGGACAAAACCATTAAACACAAAAGAAACACTGTCTTGTTAACAGCATTTTGTGGATTTTAATTAAGAAATGCAACCCTTAGCTTGATACATCAACATCGTGAAAATTAAAGAATTTCTACGTGGGGAAGTTGCAATTGCCGCAGAACTTACGCGCATTGTTACTTTTAAGTAACGTTCCGAGTAAGAACTAGTGTAGCAAACGGTAATGGAATGCATTAAGGTGTTAATTGTGTATTGTTTAAATGCTTGATCTGATTGGCTAAGACAAGAAAATTTGCCTTTTTTCAAACTTTTGGGATATTTTTCCTATATTTTATTCAAAATCACATTTCAGTGTTATTAAAGCGATCTTATTTTTTTCTATGAGAAATTTTTAACGTGGGACTCACTATGAAAAGCAAGCGTCTCCTAGTCATTGTTTTGAGCAATTCTGATTGGACAAAACCATTAAACACAAAAGAAACACTGTCTTGTAAACAGCATTTTGTAGATTTTACTTAAGAAATGTGTAACCCTTAGCTAGATACATCAATATAGTGAAAATTAAATAATTTCTACGTGGGGAAGTTTTTTTGCCGCAGAACAATAGAAACCTCACTAGTTTTTACGCGTATTGTTACTTAAAAACTATTATGATATATAGAGACGGGGGTAAAACGTCATCACGCTTCAGGGCGCTATTAGCACAACTTGTTCTGTTAATCTTCAAAGGGATTAAAAATTTGATTAGAGAGTAAATTCGCAAAGAATGCTATGGAAGTGCAAGTTTATATGGCGCTTAAGAAGTGCAAGTATGGCGCTCTCTTTTTCACTATTGACAGATTTTATTACCTTCCTCAGCACATGCTGCAATTCATTGAGTTGAAAACATGCTTCTGATAATCAAAAACACGCGTAAATATCTTCATTTTTGCTAAATATTTAATAATTCAATTTGATTTCAATTTGAAAGGCTTTACAAAATATTTACACACAAATTGTCCAAGATTTGAGATATCCATTTAATTTAAATAAGGAAAGTTTTCCTGAGAGCTTCGCTTAAGCAAATTCACCTATAACCCTGAAGTGTGATGACGTTTTGTCCCCGTCTCTATACCATAATAGTTTTTAAAATCCTTTCATATTCAAATTTTATATTCACTCGAGAATACAGAAACAATAGACATGATAAGTGAACAAAAGCAATGCAAAAAGGATTCTGGTCTAGACACGGGGGTAAAACGTCATCATGCTTCAGGCTTATTGCCAGGGCATTTCAAATGTTCACAACATAACATAAGTTTGATTTTTTTATGAAGAACTGTTAATCCCTGCACTATTCAGAAATGAAGCTCAATGAATTCTTTTCTATGATCGCGAAATATCTTTACAATTCAATTGCAAAGTTGAATAGTTGCTTTTCCGTACTAGACGTCAGAACTGAATGAACATCACTGAGAATGGGAACGATCGGTTTAATTATTTTATGTTTTTTTTTAATCTCATCAGGTATTTCCTACTTAATTAGCTTTCATTGTTGTGCATTTCGATGTTGTGTCGGCGACGTTTTTTTTTTTTTTTTTGGTCAAAAATGCTCAGTTGGCCGAAATCAGGGTGGTTTCACTTTGTGACCACGACCATCGAGAACAGTCACAAACGTTCAAAGAAAAAAAAACAAAAAAACAAACAAAACAAAACAAAAAAATCAAACAAACAAAACAAAAACAAACAAAAAACAAACAAAACAAAAAATCGATTTTAAGAAACGATTTCGATCACGATCATATAGTCCTAGGATCGAAAAACGTTGGTTGCCCTATAATCACTGCTGTAATCGAATGTTTTTTTCGATTGCTTGCGACCGTTCTTAATCATTCTCCATTATATGAAAACGAGGCTTTATGCAATGTACAGAATGTGTTTAGATTGCATCCGTTGGGTATGTATTCATTAAAAAAAACTGTCTAGTTCCCTTTGATTTCCTGTACGGATTAGCTAGACAAACTAATGTAATCCATTTTTTGATGACGAATTTTCACTTTTAACTATGGCACCGTTGCTACGAGGTGTGGTATTTCCCTTATATTTATGAACTTCTCATTACGTCAACTTTCGGTGAATATCATGACTGAATCATCTTTCCTGTTAGTTATTTTTTTTGTTATTCGTCTTTTAAAAGTGAAAGAGTCTGCTACGATATAATAAATTATCAAAAGCTCGTTGACATCTCAAAATCAATTTCCTTTTAAAAGACACCCATGTAAAGTAAAGATCGTTTGGTTTATGATTGATGATAATTGTTTTTAACTCGCACATTACAATCTATATGACATTTCAACAATATTATGAAATTGCTTCAAAACAAATATTCCAAACTTGCATACGATTATTTTGTCCTTTTCGTGCATCGCGTGCAAAAGAAATGAATTTTGAATTAATTAGAAGTACGCACGTGGGCAAATAAAACATCAAACATCACTTTAACCGCAGTTTTGCCGATCAAACTGTCAGCCCTTTATACGTACGTTTAGTTTATAGTGATTAAGTGTTAAGAAAAACTTGTTACAGCAAATTGTGTTGAATATCTAAAATCGAGAGAGCATAAAAGTCTGCCCTCTTTTGATATAGAAATAGCCGCTTCGTAGGCTAGTATAGGAATAAAAAAGTTGGATGTTTTTGAATTTTCTCTCGCACTCGGTCAATGTTTCAACTTGACCATGGGAAGTTGTCTCCGAAAATATAAATTAAAAAAAGGGTTTTTTTCTCAACAATATACTTTAAACTATAAAGCACTTTGTTGAACATAAATATAGAAAGCTTTTTGCTGGTGGCTGTGTGTACTGAACTGGTGACATCATTGTTAGTCGGAAGTAGAATTGCCGCTAGTTGCTAGGTACCACGTGATTCAGTAAAACTACTGGGACTATGTGCGTGGGGATCTGTCAAAGCGAATGAGTGTATTTTCCCTTCCTTACACTTTCGCAGTAATTTTACATTAAAGCTGAAAGCCAAATTCATGTGTGATCACTCCGTTTAAAACATTTACCATATAAAGGGCGTTCTTTGTTGATCCCTTGACACAGCACGGGATTGATATTATACCGGGTCATTCGAGTTGTGAAATATTGCTGAATGCAAGAATGAATGAATGAATGCTTTTTGTAATAGCAAAGAATTATTTTTCTTGTGTTCTCATGTAATCACTGTAGGTAATTATCATTTATTTGTTTGTTTGTTTTTATTTCTGTTTCACATATTCGATTATTTTTTCAGTTATTTGTTATTTCTATTTTGTCTTCTTGAATAAGTAATATCATTACTGCCTTATTTGAGTGGCTTGTTTTGTCAGATGTTTGTAAAAACAGTTTTCGTGTATTTGGAAATCACTGAATAAACTGACATTCGTTGGAAATCTCGTTGGTATTTTTCTGTTTGTTCGCTTGAATAATCAAGGCCGATATAAACCCGAAAGCACGTGCGGTCAATGAACAAGTCACGAATGGCACTAGATAACTCGAACCATAAAGGGATCGATTGCTGGGAAAAGAGCGATACAAAACGAAATAAAAACTCAATGAATTTTAACATATCTTCTTTTTTCTTAGAAACGTCCAATTTGCACGTTGATTGGATGATTTTAACCTACAATGAAGTGGCTTTGAGATTTCTGTCTATCTTTCGCATATTACAGCCTTTTTCAGACTTGTACTTGGAAAATCACATCAAAGAGTTATCGAAAGTGCAGTATCATGAACTTTGAGCTTATTCGATATGTAAAAATAAAGATCTTTTGTCGGAAAATCACATCTAATATCAGAATTGACCTTTAGCCGGCATTAACATATATACCGCCGGCACATGTGAGTGCGAAAATGTTTACATGAACTAAAACTGAAAGTAGACAATCGTTAGAATCGATATCTTTTTTCTCACAGAAATTATAAATCTATGAAATTAAAGCTTACATACCTTTCTTGATATCTATTTGCAAATGGTTTTGAATGGCTTGGTTCGTAATGGTAAATAGGCTCAGCAACGCCGTAGTAGAACAAGCCAACCCCAATTCCAGCAGCAAAAAGCATCGTGAAATACGAAGCATCAGAGAATTCTGGTTTGTCATCTGGTTTTCCCAACTTGATCTTGTTGTACTTTGAGAAGAGCACATATAGTATAAAGATGGTCCATACATCCTCACATCCAATGTATAACCACGTCCATCTCAAGGTGATCCAATTTTTCCAAGTTGGAATTGCATCTTTCGCCTGTTCTGTCCATCGTAGACAGTAAAAGACAAACCCCCATATTATGACAGCGGACACTATAGTTACAACTGGATTAAACTCCACTCTTATACGGCGTAAAATTCGAAACTTGACATTACGGCATTTTGATCTTCCACCCTCTGCCTCAGTCATTTCGTATGCCTCGTGGTCAAGGACTAGTGTATTCGAGTTTGTAGTTTGAGGTTGTAATATAATATGGAGTTTGTTCTAAATCAGTAGGAATTTTCAAGAGCACGCGTTTTCATGAAAAATCGAACTCAAATGGTTGAATGACTAGATGACTGGGGGTTGATGTAGCAGTACCTAGTGAAAACACGAGACATGATAGTAAAACTACATTATTGACAGCTGTCCGCTGACACCTGCGGTTTTATCTCGATATATGCAAATGCAAATTCAACTTATTTTATACCACGTGACACTACATCCGTTCACAGGGTACTCGAATTTAGAAAGGCCATTTTTATAGCCGTATTCTTGATATGGTTATCCTGTTGAAATACTGATTTAGCGAATAGCAAAGTCATTTGCATATCTCATAATTTTCATTTTTTAAGAAACGACGAGTCAAAATGTACAAAATAACTTCTTCACATAATTATAGTAAACTATGTAACTATATAATATGTGCTGCTTTGCCATTTAAAACAAGAAAACTAAAAACTTCATATATGCAAATGACATTGTTATTCACTAAATCAGTATTTCAACTGGACAACCTTTTCATGTTATTGCTTATTGAGCCCGTCATAGGGACATAGCAACAGTATTACGACAGTGGGGCTTTGGTTTACAAAATATTCAATATACACGCTTTGTCTTAGGTAGCGTTTACACGAAGCCGGCTATTTTCGTAAACGCACATTTTTTTATCCGTTTAGGCCTACCGTTTACACGAAAACGCTACTTAGCCGGCTATTTTCGAAAACGCCTCTCAGAGTGGATATTTTCGAAAACGACGGCTATGCGTTTTCGTGTAAACGCTTTAGCCGGCTATTTTCGAAAACGCTGAAGTCATCACTTTGGTTCAGTCATAATGAGAGAGAGTAATTCCAATATTTAGTCTCCAAAACGCTTACAGACGCTCTTCAAGCTACCGAAAACGATGCGAAAACGATAAACGTTTACACGAAAACGCTGTATGCAAGGAAAAAAAGGAAAATTTGGAATAGAAAGCACGAGACATTTTCGAGAACAACGCCTGGCTAAATATTAAATTTTAGGTATTTTTTATTCTATTTTATCGAACTTTGAATACAAAAAAAATTACAACGACAGATTTTTGCGGCGACGGGCGTGTATCAATGAAAGCAGTGGTAATGTTGCCTAAAATAGTGTTGTGCCTGGGCATACCAATTGCAACTGTATAAATAATAATTTTTGTTATGGTGAAAGATAATACATTAATGTTATCAAATGTTGATGCAGGTTTTCATACGCACTACTTACCTACTTACTTACTGACCCTTACTCCTCTAGTCTGCAGGAGGCAAGCTCGATAGTATTAGCCGCCCCATTATCATGCGATCACCCTTTAGCGTGACCACAAATGCTGTAATTGCCCGCCCTTAGCGTTGGTCGCCATGAGATGTCTACCAAAGTATAAGGAGGCATGGAGGGAGATCAGCATGACGGTAGCAGTAGTGTGCAAGGCCAAGTCGTCTGTAGGATACTCTATAGGATACTTTGGGCCGATCCTAGTATACAGCTTCGTTGAAAATATGCTATTGCCAGCTCACGTTCTCGTGAATATGTCCCACCTAAAAAAACCTCGAGAAAATTTGTCGCGCTGCTTCAACAAAATTTCACTTGCCATTCGAGGAAATTTAACCACTAATATCGTGCCATGACATTACTTATAATAGTATTTTTGTCGGGAGAAAATAGAGTTGAATTCATGTAGGTTTATAGGATAAATATTCATCTATTTATCAGTATAGATCTACGAAATGAGAGACTAGATGAAACTAGTCTGGTTTTCACATATTATATATCATATTCTGGGCGTTTGAGGGCTATTCTCTTTCTTCTCGTGGATGGATTAAAATGGTTTGTAGAGCCCAGGAAGGTGGTGCGCACCCCCGGCACCCCTCACTTAGAACCGTGTCATGTCACAGGCAGCCAAAGCTCATTATCTGTCAATATTTATAAAAAAATCATTTCAGTGTTAAACTTGAAATAAATCAATAATAAAAATCAAGGTCAATAAAAAAGTCTCAATAAATACAAAAACCTTGATTTGTATTCTTGATCGATTTATTTCAAGTTTAACACTAAAATGACTTTTTTAAATAAATATTGACAGATAATGAGCTTGGGCTGCCTGTGGTCATGTGCGTGTGCCTTAAGGTATAACTACACAAGAAAACACTGAGATAAACTTAATTATGTATTATGTGATATATAAATGTAGTTATCAATTAAAAATACATTCAAATGTTTAATTATATAATTAGCGTAAAAATGAATATTTCTAAAATGGAAGACATTTTGACAGATTTTGACAGTATTTTTGACTTGTCACGGGTATTAAATTGCTTTGAAAATCACTCATTAATAGTTTATGCGATTAGAAACGTTATCAACATATTAAATGAGGTAGGTTGTATCGTGCAATAACATCCTTTTAAATCTGAGACGTATCTGAGGGATGATGTATTAAGAGCGCTACATGGGGAAGACCACGAGCACTTAAACTCTTGTCTACAGTGTTTATCAAACGCAAATTTAAGTCTTGTTACTCTGTCTCCAATGTTGAGATAGATCACATTGCTAACCAAAAATAAAAAGCTAAAGAGTGCGTAAATTCTAAGACTACTCCCAGGTGCATTGAGACGTACTCAGTAAAATAGAGTAATAGTGTTCTACTTAAATGTGAAATTTAGATTCGGTTTTGTAAATGTATACAGCTCTATATATTGTACAAGTATAACTCTTGGAATTTTGCCTTGATCTAATTGGGTTTTCAAAAGTCCTGTATTATTCTCGATGCAGTTTTGCATTTATGCATACAATGTGCTTTAGCGTTTAAACGACTTCACGACGGTTTCAATACAATCGACTTAAAAAGCGAGCCAAAATAATAAGAAGAAAAAATGATTTGTTTGATTTTTCATTGGTATGTAGAAACGAAATCCCTTGTCAGGAGAAGTGTTTTAGGAGCAAACATATTTCGTCTCGCTTTCGCTATTTTTTTTCAATATATCATAATCAGAGTTTTCGTCAAAGTGTCTATATAGTTCAAGCTGAAATGTTTGACTTTTTCAGGACAGATTGGATCTGTGATGCCTTTCTACTTTTAAACCACGCATTTCAAAGTCAGAGACTGTAACAGGACTGAGTAATTACCTGTCATTTTTAAAACAAATTACTTAGCTAGAAGAATCCAAAAAAGTGTGAACCTCTTAATCATTAATATTAGTATAAAAAGAAACTGAAGACATAGAAGCATGCAATTATCTATCTTCAAAAGCACGAGAGGATGACCAGAGAATAAAATAATGAAATATTTAAGACTGTGATATTTTTTCGCCTTTTGTTGAATACTATCCAATTGGCAGACATTTGAAAATGGCTAAAATAACACAGAAATGTATGTGTTGAGGAAAAACCTGTCCCTCCAACCACACATTTCTTCGTAATTTTTTTCATTATACAAATGCTTACCATTTGGTTAGTGTTTATCCAAATTGCACAGATATTGTTTGGTACTAGGCCAATAGTCTGATTTGAAGACATTTCGATTAAAGCAACAAATTGAAACAAACTAGTACCCAGTCATTAGCCGGTAGTTTACTCGTAGTTTACTCGCCGTTTACTTGCAGTTTACTCGTAGTCTTCTTGTAGTTTACTCGTAGCTAACTCGTAGTTTACTCGCCGTTTACTTGCAGTTTACTCGTAGTCTTCTTGTAGTTTACTCGTAGCTAACTCGTAGTTTACTCGTAGTTTACTTGCAGTTTACTCGTAGTCTTCTTGTAGTTTACTCGTAGCTAACTCGTAGTTTACTCGTAGTTTACTCGCCGTTTACTTGCAGTTTACTCGTAGTCTTCTTGTAGTTTACTCGTAGCTAACTCGTAGTTTACTCGTAGTTTACTCGTAGTTTACTTGCAGTTTACTCGTAGTCTTCTTGTAGTTTACTCGTAGCTAACTCGTAGTTTACTCGTAGTTTACTCGTAGTTTACGCGTTGTTTACTTTTTGCAGTCTCTTCCTGTTATTGCCCACGTTAATCAATCGTTAATTAGCTTAATATACAGTTTAGTTCTTATGACAAAGAAGGCCTTTTTTTATACACGCCGTTCTCTGCCATTTGGGGATTACGTTCCATTTCATCCATTGCCATATTAGCAGCACCAATGTCAAATGACTTGGTATTTTCTCTGGAATGGCTACTTTTCATCTCCTCTTCCATCTGCATGGCCGCCAAGGGGTAGACTAGCATCACTGAAAACATGTCTTCAGCAAGATTACCGACGATGTTAAACTTCTCTCGTATATGGGCACGTATCCCAGTACCATATGCAATGAAACCAAACAGGACAGCCCACCCAACGTACGCCAGACCAACCTCGAAGACTTGGAAAATCTCTAAAAGGATCCATCCGTAGAATGGAACAGCGAGGCTTACCATGGAAACGTAAGGCCTAGAACCGTACGCTTTTCCAGCAGCTTTTCCCATCGGCCACCATGGAGCGAATATAGCTATGAACAGCTTTGATAATCTCTCGAGAGTTGGTATGTGGAAAAAGAGATCAAAAAGACCCATCTTAAACTGCGGTGCATTTGGATCCATATCACCCATCTCCATTTTTAACAATCTCCACAATGCAATGCAAACAAAGTTCAATACTACAGTATAGAACAGGCCAGAGCATATGGACACAGCTTGGAGAGCTTTTAGAGCATCGGTTCCCCCTGCCCATAGAAGGGCGGTAGCAGTTGCTCCTTCAGTCAACGCCCAGAAGATTCTCTGAAGAACTGGAGGATCTGGATGACCATTGGCTGAGAGGCTGTCAATCACGAGAGAACCACTGTCTGAGCTGGTTACAAAGTACAGAATCAAACCAACTATGGACATTCCTGACAAGAAAGGTCCAAGTCCACTATATTGATCCATTACATCAAACCACATGCTAGTTGAAGCACGGCATGACAACCTGTACAATCCATTCAAGGATTCTGTGGACTTTGCCCCTCCCAGGGTTGAATTACAAGTTATATTAGCGTTGGCTGCAGCTCTCTCCATTCGCAATCCAGCACCACCAAACACAGTGAACCACATTATGGAATAGATGGTTGGAATAGTAAGGGTATACATAATGAACTCTTTGATTGTTCGACCACGGGAAATTCTTGCAATGAAAACACCCACGAACGGAGACCACGCAATCCACCAACCCCAGTAGAATATGGTCCAAATATTCATCCACGTCGGTTCTTGTTTCCCGTCTGGTGCGTCATCGAGCTGTGCAAAGGCGTCTGTATGGAAACCGAGCTGAATCAGCCACTGAAGATAATACCCAACTGACTGGACAAACAGGTTCAAGATGTACCATGTCTCATCATGGAACAACACGACAAACCACAAAAACATACCAATAGTGAAACACAGTTCACTTAATCGACGAATACCCAACTTAATGCCACTGATGACAGAGGCTGTTGCTAACGCTGTGATGCACCAAATGATAATGACTTGAGTGACTTTTCCAATTGGAATACTGGCATTCATACGGTTGAAGCCACTGTTGAGCTGAATAACACCAAGACCAAGACTGGTACACACACCAAACATGGTACACACTACTGACAGGATATCGATGAAATCGCCAAAGAAACCATAGATCTTGTCACCAACAAGAGGGTAGAAACAAGATCGCATGGTCATTGGCATGCCTTTGTTGTGGGACAGGAATCCCAAAATAAGACCAATCAACGTGTAGACAATCCATCCGTGAACACCCCAGTGGAATATGGTGATGTTGATGGCATCTTGGGCCCTTTGATTGTCTGAGTACCTATGAAGTACAAGGAGATTTTACTTTCAAAAATAACGCGTACATTAACGTTTTTCTATAAAAAAGTAAGGGCTTTTTAAATTTTATCGGGAGAAAATAGTTTTTCTTTGGAGGGTAGAAGGGTATTGATTTGCTTTGATTATCACTCAACAATTTTGTACACAAGTGTAACCATCCCGAGCAGTACAGTTCCAAAACTTATCAATGACGTCTTAGGTAATTACTCGGAGGCGCTGAAGCACAGCATAGTTCCATGCTTAAAACTAAACGAATGACTGCATGAGCTTTGGCTTCCCATCGCGTTAAATGTTTTTTTCGCAAGCTAATATAAACTAAAATACTGCTAGCTACAACGTAGCAAAACCTTGGAAATTTAAGATATTGCTGATATTTATCGGCTATGTCGACATATCACAAGTTATTTAGAAATTTGTTATATTTCGCTTTTAGGATGTTGAGCACCAACAAACTTCCAAGACATGTTTTTCGACAGGAAGCCCAAGTAATAAATGTTTCATTAATTAACCTGCTTTAAATCCACAAAAAACAAGATTGAAAACAATAAAAATTGAGCGCGCGTAAAATTAGTTATTTTGTGTCTTGGGGTTCCGGTGCAAAACCAAATTACTGCGAGACTCCTCCACAGTCTCTCGTTCCGTCGCTACTTTCTGCATAGGGACTGTTACACCAGAATATATGCCAAATGAATTTATTGTTTGGGATTCCTCTGGACTCGGTCGTGAGGTTTGAAAGCTTCTAAAACAACTCGTAAGACATTCCAAAAAACTTTTTAGAGCGTATGCGACTAACGAAAGTTTACGACAAATCGCACACGAGAAATCGCACCGTGTAAATCAATATATTTTGTAGTCTAAAGTAATTCACTTGCAAAATTATGGGTGTTGTAAAATGGAAGAACTAGAGTATCAGACGTAAGTCTGCAGACGATAATTTCTAATAAGAAAATCATGACCATGAACTATTTTTCAAAATCACCATGTATGCTTATCAGAATCAATCAATCGAATCATAACATTCACCTTGCGTAATAAACAGCTACACGTACACAAATGTTTGCTTTCTGTATTAAATTCAGTGCAGCAAACACTTTGTGGGTTAAATTTTTTCTTTGATTAAACCTTCTCGAGACAATTTGTACAAGTGTTTAAATTCATTACTTCGTTTAACCAGCCTTTTGGCAGAAATTATGTTATTATTGCTTTTTAAGGCAATATTTAAATACACGTCAAATTAATTTGAAATTTCTCCTTAACCAAAAAAATGAAAAAATGATAAAGTGTAATGACTTTTATCGATGAGATGAATACTCACAGATACTCAATTCTCGTTTGTGAAGGACTGACTTCAATAATGTTCGTGCATGTTAAAAGCGATATAATTAAAAATACTTGATATTGGACTGTGAGCTCTCAACAGAACTAGCACAAATCTAGGGGTCCTCTATAAAAGCATCAAAATAAATATTCCTTAAAGGATACTAAACTTCCTCTAAGGAGGGCGTGACCAAGCAAATTTTCAACTCCTTAAATTGCAAAATATACCGACCAGAAATGCAAAATAATTTTAAAATTTTAATATTTATTCAATAGTTCGCTGAACACAAGGAGCGCTTAGAGTCACTGAAAACATGTCAAAAATGTAACTTCAAAAATACCGGCATTTTTTTTCAGTTTCTCTAAGATACTAAAAGCGGAAAGGTCTTTCTGAACACCCCAAACATTCCCAAAGTGTAATGATTTAACCCCCGAGAGAAAGAAGCACGCCAGATTATTACACTATAGAAGCTGCCAGTGTAAGACGTAATTTTTAACTCATTAGAAATTATAGTATAAGTTTAGTAAGTTTGAATTTGATTGATCACAAAAAACGTGCAAGATATCAGATAAAACTTTACATTTGAGTCTTTAAGAATTCCGCGTACGCAGTGTATAAAGTTAGACCAACCAAAAACCGGGTATCTGTTTCCGCAATTATTGGGCTTTGTCGCTTTGCACATGCATAAAAAAAGGATCTGCGTTTTAAGATATAGCAGCAACTGGCACACTGATGATGAATTGAAGGTTTTTTGACAAACAATATTTGTGGTATGTGTGGAATGTGATATTTTGCTTATTACAGATCTAAAAACACTAATCTCTGACCAACACTATTTTTACAGATGTCAATGAAATTTTGTTAAATACATACCTTCCTTGATATCTGTTTGCAAATGGTATTTTATATTGAAAAACTAAATTCTCTTCTTGCAACTAACTAACCTTCCTTGGTATCTGTTCCCATATTCCGAACCTGGCTCGTAGTGGTAGATAGGCTCAGCAACGCCGAAGTAGAACAAGCCAACCCCAATTCCAGCAGCAAAAAGCATGGTAAAATACGTCGCGTCAGAATATTCTGGTTTTTCGTCTTGCCTGCCAAACTTTATTTTGTTATACTTTGAGAAGAGTAAATACAGGATAAAGACGGCCCAGACATCTTGAGTCCCAATGTAGAGCCATGTCCAGACCAACGTGATCCAACTTTGCCAGCTTGGAATTTCTTTAATTGCATCGTCAGGCCATTTTAGACAGTAGACAACAAAACCCCAGATAATACATGCAGAAATTATGGTAACCACTGGATTAAGCTCGACTCTGAGCAGACCAAAAAGTTTGAACTTGATGTGGTGGCATTTCTCCCGTGTCTCTTCTTCCCGAGGTACCTCCATGTTAACGGGATGAAGTTATCTATCAATTTGACTAAAATGGCCCCTTCTTTCAATTAAGAACGATATCGAACAGTACGCCTCAATGACTTTAAATAGCTTGATTGGATAGACCCAAGACATGCATGAACGGGAAAACTGAGTGTCAAAGAATCTAATTGACATAATTTGACGCATTCGTTTTTGCTTCAGAGAAGAGAGATATTGGCTCGCATAAGATAGTTACGGCAGATGTACTGGTTGTAATAGAAGATGAGATCCTGTTGGTTTGAATGTTGCACTTAAATTGGAGCTGTGCTCTGCTGAGGATGCCCTCACCTTAATTAATATTTTTCCATTTGTGCCTGTAGTGTTAGTCATGTTTGTTAGTGTACAGTGTACTTAGTAATCCCCCTTTTACTGGTGGAAGGTGATAAATAAATAAATAAATAAATAAATAAATAAATAAATAAATAAATAAATAAATAAATAAATAAATAAATAAATAAATAAATAAATAAATAAATAAATAAATAAATAAATAAATAAATAAATAAATAAATAAATAAATAAATAAATAAATAAATAAATAAATATTAATAAATAAATAAATAAATAAATAAATAAATAAATAAATAAATGAATGAATGAATGAATGAATGAATGAATGAATGAATGATTAAATAAATACATTTTTCAAATTTTCTTATATTGTCTCGTTTTGGTCTCTATAAGAGCTCAAATACTGTTAGAAATTATGTAGATTGAGTTATTTTATCTGCTTTTTATGATGCTTTTTACTTCCAATTAAAAATAGCAATTGTTCACAAGATATACTGTTTGTACTTCTTAGATTGCGACTTTTAGTTTGAGCATTGCGATTTGAATAAAAATTTTGGCTGGCATTCGGGAATTAATATACCGCCCCCCCCCCCCCCTTTCAGGACCCTTGCAGTATTTAACACTAAAGATAAAGAAATGCAGCGAATCAACAAGGCTTGAATTGGTTCGTTATGAATACCAGCAGAATACGTTAATGTAACAAAGAAATGAAAGAGAATGTAATTGATAGATTTGAAAAGCTTTTTCATATGTATTATTATCCGTATTAATACAATCCAAACCAAACAAGATAAAAAAGAGATTACCAATGTGAAGTTGCTCTTCGTTAGATTCTTATGCTTCGCTGACTTCCAAAGTTGCACTAATAAATTAAATATTTCACAGGTATAAAATTTGCATTTTAGGACTGTCCAACATACAATAATGTAGTTTTATCAACTAAATATACATCCCGTCAGAAAATCAATTGACATGACGTCATGTACGTCATTTATCCTGGAGAAGCGTTAAAAAATATTTTGATTTCTAGATCATTGTTATTTATTGCATCCATGTCTACCAATATAAGTTTTATGCTCAAAGGAGTTTTTGCAGCCCAAGAATAGTGATCCCACTGGGTTAATGTATGGTCTAGTCCTTTTTATATTTACCAGTTACAAACGAGACTTACACTGTTCGAAAGAATCAAAACTGGTTATTGCACTGGAAGACGAAAAACTGATTGTGTTCGTCAAGTAATTGACGTTCAGCATGTCCATAGGAAAAATTAATGTTCTCATTCGATGATTTTTAAAGATATAACCAAAATCGCTCAAAAACAATTCGGATAGAAACAAAATTAATCTTTCGATTTCTTTTTCCAATAAGTTAACATAACAATTTAGCTTTCGATCCACGGTATAGAATGATTAATAAATGTGCGAGGTTTCCATTAATTTTCAATTTCCAGTAACTTCATATTCTTGTTTTTTTTGTGCTGTAAGTTGTCATGAAACTAAACCAGGCGAGTTTACACAGTTATACAAATTGTACCACTGACAACCACAACTGACTCACAAGGATATTTTATGCTGTATTCTGACAAATGACATTAGCAAAACAAAACATTTTACTGATAAATGGCCTAATTTTGAGCTGACAACTAACAAACGAGCCGAACTCGAACTGACAACTGATATTAGGCTACCCCCATAACTACCATGTTTAAATATCCACATCACTGGAATTGATAGGGAAGACGACAAACTAGGCAGTTTAATAGCTTCCTGACTACCGATTCGATCTAAAAATGGGGTTCTCTTATTTCTATTTCCTTTTTTTTTGATGGACACAGAAACATAATAGAATTTATGAAGTCATAAGGAATTGATATTTTGATCCCATAGAATGGTTTATTTATAGTTCACTACTCAACTTAACCTGCTTACATAACAGTTAAGTAAAATTACTGAAAACATTACGTCACTCAGTGAAGTTCATAAATAACTCAGCTTGATTACAAGTCCTTGGGATTAATAGAGCATAAAACGAAAACAATCAGGGAATTGAAAGTGAAGTTTCACGTATTAATGTTTAACTAGTTTTTAACCTAAAAATTCCAATAGTAAGTTTAGACTCTAAATCAGAATAGTCTGCTATTTTCTAAGCTATGAAATTAAATTACAGCTATAGATATAGCTACTTCGTTAATGTGCAAGAAATGAACTAAGTGGGACAGATAGTTGTTTAATATTGATTTTAATGTGGTTCGTCTCAGTGGATCTAGAATGGACTTCTTGATCTAAGAAACGAAGGCACAGCTCTGTTCAGCCCCGCTCACTGAATTTTCGTATTCGTATATTCTCTTCTATAATTTACAAGTCACTTCTATTTATACTACAATACCGCTATTATTATACTACTACAACATGACAAACTTGCAAAAGCCTGTCAATGACGTATTACATATAATTTGGAGGAAAACAAAAATTATACTAAATTGGTTATAATTCTGTAATATAACATTAATAGCAAATCATGTACCATCCGCAGTGTACGGTGTTTTCTGAGAGTTGTGTAGACAATTTTAAAACTATCTAGTATGTATGTATGTATGTATGTATCTTTGTGGGTGACCGATAAAGCATATTGCTTTTTTCCAATCTGGCCCTTTGGGGGACTTTTACGGACTGCTATTATGCAGTTTACAAACATGAGTGTGTGTTAGTGATTAGTGCCCCCGATGTTAGTAAGTGCAGACACTGAGGATGGTCGTACCTGCGTCCTCAGTGGTTCTTTAACGTCCACAACTGGATTAGAGTAGAGAGTAGACGGGACCTCCGATTTTACGTCGTTATCCGAGAGGACGCGAAGATCTTACCATTTGCAGATAGAGAAACAAAGGCAGCAACTTCTCCTCAATTATTTTAAGACCCTGAGTGTTGGTCCGGCCACAGGGATCGAACCCGTGACCTCCCGCACTGTAGTCCGATGCTCTACCAATTGAGCTATACGTTCGGCGGTTAAGTGAAGTTGATAAAATGATTTACAACCCGATACGAAAAAGAGACTGAAAATTCACTATTACTCACTATTAATTTCAGTTAATGCATTTTTTGTAAACATATTTATTTATTTATTTATTTAATTACCTTTTCTTAATTTAGGTATTTTTGCTTATATAAGCCTTATATGTATAACGTATATCTGTATCTTGCCATGACTTGAATATTTTTGTAATTATTTTGAATAAAGCTACCCTGCTCGATAAGTTTTTTTTTACTTCACTGAGCAGCTTTTACCAAGTTTTTTATTGTGTAATCATTGTATCATGTATTGGGTCTGTATTATTTGTGTGAAATTAAGGCAATTAAATTAAATATAGAAATTAGTTATTATAAATTATAAGATTAGTTGCTCAAGCCACAAGACCCAAAAAGCGAATTAGAACTATGTTTGTCTACTTTAAAAATGGCGTTGCTATTTTCATTTCACGTTTCTAATGGTCCGTCCCTAATGCAAATATGTCCTACCATATAAGCAAGTCTGACAACAACAATTTCTTTGAGGTGTATGGAAAGGTGAGATTAGGTTGTCTTTTTCAAATGTGTGCATCGCATGCCGTTTTGAATATACTCCCAATAAACTATACATTTTTTTGAAAGCTATGATCCAATATTGTGATTTTGAAATCATGCCATTGAACTCTTAAGGGTTAATAAGTGACCTGATAGTTTTTTAGTAAACAAAAGTGGACAAGTCGATTTCAAAAGGTTTCATCTCCGAAAAACATTGTGGACTCGTAAATGTAAAAACGGTGCTTCAGTCGCGATGTTCGGTGAAACGCGACGTTTTGACTGCCCGTCACTCAGCTGGCTATCTTCAGGCGAAATGTAATGACTACAACATCAACTAACATCGTGAAACTGAAATAATAGTAGCATTTCATTTCCATTTTTTATCCACGATGAGTAATAACCCTTTTCACTCTATCAATATATAGTTTATTTTGAGAATATTAAAAACTCCGAGAGTTACACCATCTGAATAGAGCTCTCAATACCCTCCCGTGATACCTTAATTTCGACGACAAATCAGGACGTCGTCAGCGGTTTGACGCCTTGTGTGTGTGCTGGCCTTAAAAGGTTTTGTTTTGTCGAATTCGAACGTCAATGCAGAAAAAAACTTTATTTGATTTCAGTTGCACAGCATGGAAAACGCAAGCGCTTACTTTAAAGGTGAAGGGTGAAGGATTAAAGATGAAGAATAAACAAAATTTAAGCTCCTGTTAAACCGTTGTTTAGTTTAGTTTAGTTTAGTTTATTTGTCACAATCAATTATAAAATACAGTATAACAATAATAATAATTAAAAAAATATATATATAATAACCAAAGTGTAATAACAAATTGTGACTGGCGAAGAAAACAGAACTTTCGTCCCAATTGACTTTCCTTCTCCTAACAAATACAAATACAAATACAAATACAAAAAAAAAAAAAAAAAAAAAAAGGAAGGCAGTTCTTATACAATTATGTTGGAACATATTGCTTTGAAGAAAAATGAATAAAGAGCTGATCCTTAAACTTACATAGACTTAAATTATTATATTTACAATTGGTTGGTAGAGTGTTCCAGAGTTTAATTGTTCTTGGTAAAAATGAGTTAAGGTAGTATGCCTGTTTGAATTTGCTTAGTTCCATCAAGTTATTTTCATTGAAGTTTCTTGATGCATAAGATAAGAACACAAGCAACCTTGCATCAATATTACGGAAAACGTTTATATACTAATGATTTTTACTCTATCGTCGTCTCAATGACTTTAGGAAGTTTCACGCTAGGATGGTCCCATTAGTGGTCCGTTAACTATATGAGCCTTCTCAATGTAAACAACTTCCCTTTTCCTTAGTGAGTTACAGCGTCCGCTCGAGCGCCCGGGGAGAGGGGAGGGGTGAGGTGAGCTGCCGGTTCCACAAAACCTGACCTAGCGAACTCTAGCCTCTTACACAGGCATTTTGTGATGAGCCTAAGAATTCCTGTGTTAGAGGCTAAGCCTGCCCTATAGCTTGCGTTACAAAAGCGTGTTTCTACTAGGACCAGTACAGCAGCTCACGCAGATTCAAATGCGCATTCTGATTGGATAACGTTAAAAATTGTTGCACAAACCAAAAAAAGGATTTACATGATTTTTTTATACTCAACTCTATCTTTAGTCTTTTTTCACATCTTGAGCCCTAATAAATTACGTAAACCAGATCACGTGACCAATTAGGCGGCCATCTTGGATTTTCGAATAGGTCGCTGGAAAAAGTATTCAAGCTAAACTGAAAGTCATGAAAATACACTGGAAAAAATTACAAAAAACCAAGTGTGTTTATTTACCTGATTTTGCAATATCCAAATAAATAAACATGGAAAAAAGGCTTTTTCTTTTGAAAATCTCAGAAAAAAAGCCTTTTTTCCATGTTAAGTTATTTGGATATTGCAAAATCAGGTAAATAAACACACTTGGTTTTTTGTAATTTTTTCCAGTGAATGCACAATTGTATTCATAGTATGAGTACCAACATGGATCCAACTGTAAAACGTGGATCTGTCGACTAAATTTAATTAAAAAACTAAAAAAATCTTATAAACTAAACTCAAAATATTTTCCGAGATCAGTCCTATAGTTGGTTTCATGTAAACATTGATATTATATAGAATGGATTGTCAATGGATTTATATGGAATCGCCTCTTCGTGATTTGTGCAACATGCTACAAGCATAGATACTAACACCAATGACGGCCTTTTCTCAATATTATACATACCAAAATGCCGATGACAACACATCGACATCGCTTACACCTGGGTTCAAAGACACAAGCTAACACCAACAGTCTTTCTCAAATTTACACAAACATCACTTACACTGGTGGAGGAGGGGGTGGGCAAAGGAGAGACGCTACGCAGACCACACTACTGTGGACAGTAGTACCTACCATATAAGCAAGTCTGACAACAACATTTCCTTAATTGAGGTGTATGGAAAGGTGAGATTGGGTTGTCGTTTTCAAATGTGTGTATCGCGGCATGCAGGTTTGAATATACTACCAATAAACTATACATTTTTTTGAAAGCTAAATGACTGTACACCTGAGTTCAGACGATTCAACCATTGGGCACTATTGAACGTCCATTAACTACAACATTGAGTTTCACATGCAATAATAAAGCCACACTATTTTTTTGTGTGCAAACACTTTATTATCAAATAACCATTATAAATAGATAAAAAACGCGAAATAAAATTGCAATTAATCGCTGATTTTTACCCCTAAAAGATATGACGGGCATCCCCGATCGTGTACCCCCGGGGTAAGAATTACAAATTACAGTTACTAAAATATATAGATATGAATAACTGTCTTAACTAACAAAATCACACGAGCATGTATGTTTAACTAAACATCAGTAACGCAAGTACATCTCTGCGCAGCTAAACTATACAAACGCAACCCAGGTCTGTTGGCTACTGCAGGTAAAGTGCAGTTTTTAAAACAGTTTACAGTTTATGATAAAATTATTTAATGCAATTTAATACCATTTACCATTCTTGAACTGACAACTTTCAAATACAAAGTTAACTCTATTTTAATTTGTCGTTGTTAATGATTGCATGTGCTTAGTGCTTTTAACGCAATTTTGCATAAGTTTAACGAATCCAAGCAAATGTTCAGAATTAGTCAATGTTGACTTTGTACTTGGTTGAAGTCCTCTTTCTAAACGTTTTACTTTCAAGAGCATTCACTGTCCTACTGATTCTAAGTCTAGTTTTATTAAAACTCTTTTTAAAAACTAATGGAAATACTGACTATTTCATCTTAAACTACAATACAAATTCACAAAATCCTTTTATATTCGAATGTGCAATGTTATTATACATACAGGAATCGTAGTTGCTATACACCCATTTCAGAACACGTCGAAGAAAATACTGGATTCAGGTTGTCTAAAGGCTGATTTACACGGTACGATTTGTCGCATGCAATTCATTGTTGTATACGTCTGGTCGTGAGGTTCAAAACGTTCTAAAACTAGTCGCAGGACATTGTAAAACACGTTTTAGAGCGCGTGTAGTGACTAGTTTTAGAGGTTACGACTAGTCGTATACTACAAATCGCATGCGACAAATCGCACCGTGTAAATCGGGCTTAACGGATGTCAATTATTAATAGTTGGAACCAAAAGAAAGACACCAAAACAAGGTATAATGAAACTACTTTCAAACAATGATCGATTAAAAAGTGTTGAATGGTGTATAGCTTTGTTACATTTATCAAACCATTTTAGTAGAGTATTCGCAGTCTGCATCCGGCAATCTCTTAGACAACGCGAGTTTTTGAAATGAATGTAAAACTACATAGTTAATGCTTAGCATTTTACAATGCAGATGTTACTGCTGATGGCCGTGCGGGATGGGTTCCATTTCCGGCTTCTTCGTTCTTCTCCATGGCATTCTTCTCCATCTCATCAAGCGCAACGTTAGTAGCACCAAGATCTGGCTTGGCCTCATCCCCCAATTCGCAGACTCTCATCTGTTCATCCATCTGGATGGCTGCCAATGGATACGTTAACATCACAGCAAACGCGTCTTCAGCTAAGTTTCCATTCAGGTGGAACATCTCTCTTATATGGGCACGTATCCCAGTACCATATGCAATGAAACCAAACAGAACAGCCCACCCAACGTACGCTAGACCAACCTCGACGACTTGGAGAATCTCTAAAAGGATCCATCCGTAGAAGGGAATAGCAAGGCACACCATGGCAACGTAAGGGCTAGAACCGTACGCTTTTCCAGCAGCTTTTCCCATCGGCCACCATGGAGCAAAGAAGGCCACAACCAACCTGCCAAACATTTTGCAAGATGGTTGATAAAAAGGATCAAACATACCCATTACAAAAGCACGTGGTTGAGCATGAATGTCTCCCATTTCCGCTTTCAGCAGTCTCCATAGCGACACACAAACAAAGTTCAGAATAACAGTGTAAAACAGTCCTGAACAAATGGAAACAGCTTGAAGGGCTCTAAGAGCATCCGTACCACCGGTCCAGAGAAGAGCAGTCGCAGTCGCGCCCTCGGTGAACGCCCAGAAGATTCTTTGAAGAACTGGAGGATCTGGATGACCATTGGCTGAGAGGCTGTCAATCACGAGAGAACCACTGTCTGAGCTGGTTACAAAATACAGAATCAAACCAACTATGGACATTCCTGACAGGAATGGTCCAAGTCCACCATATTGGCTCATTACATCAAACCACATGCTAGTTGAAGCACGGCAAGACAACCTGTACAGACCATTCAACGATTCTGTGGAAGTCTTACCACCAAGAGTTGAATTACAAGCTATACCAGCGTTGGTCGCAGCTCTCTCCATTCTTAACCCAGCACCACCAAACACAGAGAACCACAAAATTGAGTAGACAGTTGGAATGGTTAGGGTGTACATGACGAACTCTTTGATGGTACGACCACGAGAGATTCTCGCAATGAAAATACCCACGAATGGAGACCATGCAATCCACCAGCCCCAGTAGAAGAGAGTCCAGTCGTCCATCCAGGTCGGTGCTTGTTTCTTGTCCGGTGCATCACCGAGCTGTGCAAAGGCGTCGGTATGGAAACCAAGCTGAAGGAGCCATTGTAAGTAATGACCGGTGGTCTGGACCATGAGGTTAAGAATGTACCAGCTGTCATCGTAGAAGAACACCACGAACCACAGGAACATACCAATGGAAAAACACAGCTCACTAAGACGACGAATCCCAAGCTTGAGACCGCTAACAACAGATACAGTAGCCAAAACAGTTATGCACCAGATGATAATGACTTGTGTCTCTTTACTCTCAGGAATCTTGCTGTTCATGCGATGGAATCCACTGTTGAGCTGAATAACACCAAGACCAAGACTGGTACACACACCAAACATGGTACACACTACTGATAGGATATCGATGACATCACCAAAGGTACCGTAGATCTTGTCACCAATGAGAGGATAGAAACAAGATCGCATGGTCATCGGCATGCCTTTGTTGTGGGACAGGAATCCCAGGACTAGACCAATCAACGTGTAGACCACCCAAGCATGCAGCCCCCAATGGAAGATGGTCAATGTCATGGCATCTTGAGCTTTCTGGTTATCAGAGTATCTGTAGAAAAGACGATAGATATGGAGAGTTAGTTTTTATTGAATAATACTCGTGCACGGGAGTTGACTATTTTGGAAGACAAATCAGTTTCCTTTTAATTGCCTCGTCTAGGGCTTTGTGCTGATATATGGTAACAATTATTTCTGATCATATCTACAATTTTAATTCCTGAAATTCGTTGTTGTTTCGCATGCCACTGGCCATAATTACTCAAAAGTTGATTATACAGCTATTTCAAATAACGTTGTCTTCCGCAAAAGGCAATAATAGGTCATTCCAAGACCACTAGGAATGATGTGTAAAAGTCATGACAGAATGTAGACTGGCGTCTTGAACAGTCAAAAAGATGAATATTGACCTTCAAATCTATGGAGCAAATCAAGTCATAACTAAATGCCGTGAATTTCTTGTCAACTGGTGCAATGATTACGAAAGTAATATTTCTACCCATAGTTCCTGGCAGTCTTGGAATGACCTATTATTGCATTTTGGTGATGACAACGTTATTTGAAATAGCTATATACAAAATATATTGTTTTTGTAATTTTGAATTACTGTGAACCTCAGAAGATCATTAAAACAAAATTAAGTAAAACATCACCTAAACGTTTGAATTCAAAATTGTTACACACATTCTGCATAATTAGCAATTTAGACTAACTACGCGCTAAGATGATATTCAACTTTCCAAAACCTAGCTACGATTGGCTCACGCAGCCGCACCGGGCGGGGATCTTGTCACTGCCTGGTAGAGTTGTCTTCTTGTCCCCATACAGTGTCGTGGGGGCACGACGCACGCGCGCATGTGTAAACATTTGTTGGGTTTCTCTTACAAGCTGGCTACAAGGCTAAAGAAGCTTTCCCTTGCAGTTAGTTTTTAATCAGATACAAAACAACTGACAAATGTGAAAATTTTAAAAATCATAACTGTCAATTAAATTCTGAAATTGTCAGTCACTAGTGTTTTTTTTGTTAAAATCTCTGGTCCTAACACACAATATGGAATAATATCTCATTTCGGACTGCTTCGATAGGTTTCATTGCATTTTAAATTTCAAGGCTAGATTATTTTAGCACGAGAATTATCGAAGTTAACATCAAATCAAGTCAAGTTGATTCCCCTAGTTAAGTTTCTGATTTGTTCCTTAGCATTGCTCTGACAGACGTATATTAACCATTACAAACTCTCGGAAAATAGTAATAAGATTTTCAATTTGATCAAACATCACCGAACATTATTTGTTTACTTTTAGTCAATTTGTCTTCTAATGTGTTAAACACTATACGGCGACCGCAAAATTTTGATTAAAAACTGTTTTTCAAATCAAGCTCATATGAAGAGGGTCCTGAAGCGGGCTATCAAATCCCAATTTCCAACCTAATTTTTATCCAAATCCCACTGAATGCTCAAACTAAAAAATCAAATCTAAGTATATCCGCGTGTGAACAATGAGTATTTTTGAAATTACTTAATCCACAGCCTTTAAAAAAGGCAATTCCCAATTTATATTACCCCTTCAGGATCCTCTATTAATATTTTATTGGTTATACAAGTTCAACTTTAAGCAGCGATATTATTTTCCTGTTTGTTTGTTTGCTGCGTCTCCGCTTGAGTGCTTGTGTCAGTTTGTTTCTGTATTTGTTTGTTTGTTCGATTGTACGTCTGTTTTGTTGTCTCAGGTTTGTCGGCTTCTTAAGCAATATATCTCTGTTTTTTGATGTTGCTTGGTTTGTTTGGCTAAGTTTTCAGGCTGTTAATTCTGTCATGCGATTTCTTCAATGGCTGTTTTCAATTTTATCTGAAGTATTTTTGTTATTACTGCAAAAATTCATAAAACTGAGTTCAATAATAAATTATTAGCGTTTCATAGATAATTTTATTTTTTATTTGTTTTTCATAAAAGAGAAAAACGATATCTTTTTGCAGTTACCTATATAAGTCTGAGATAATCTGAAAGTAGATTTTTGGCTGAGGAATGTGCTAGCCTTTGTTGCTGTAAAAGATGATGTCATTATAAGTTTTGCCGGAATGATTTTTCTTTTTCGATTTTAAGCCTAAATATGCATTCTGATTCTGCATCAATTTGTGCTTATGTCACAAGTGAGGGCCAGAAACTTCATTCAATTTTAGGGTTTCTTTTGAGTGACATTACAACCTCGGCCATTTTTTAACCAGAATAATTAGAATTTTTTACATGGAGAGAATGGAGAGTGATTTTGTACTATTGTTTTCAAATTCAATGAAAACACTGACATACAATAGTTAGATATAGTTTTCTTTAGATGTAAAAGTATTTGTCAACTTCTTTTAAGAAGTTAAAAGTGGCTTTTGTTCTAATTTTTTTCGTTACATGTAATAAGAGTGTGAAATTTATTTCATCCAACATTGAAGATGAAATGGTGGACTAAGCTAGCAATTTGGAGTAAGTACAAACGTCGTGCCGCTATCCCGTTTTAAATATCTTTAAATTATTCATTTTTAACAATGAGTTTGATTTGAATTTCAATCAGTTCAGAGAGGTCTGAGCAAAATGCCGCCTTGCAAATTAAAATTTGTGAAGTTAATTTCCTTTTTCACCTACTATCAAAAATATTTTGCCTTGTACTTACAGCCATACATGACTACATGCGGCAGCTCTGAATCAGAACTACTTGTACATTTTTAAAGAACGGCTTTGAAAATACCGTGCATACAAAATAAATCTACAGCAGCCAATATTGCCATTCTTCAAGCACAGTTTTTTGTTTGCATACATTTCGAGCAATCGTTCGAAAAATAAACTGTGTGACTGTATGATAATTCTTACGCTTTTTACCGATGTTCCCTCTCTTTAACGATCAGTTTGTAATTGTTAGATGGTACTGTGCGAGAAGGTCTTTTTGGTTTTAATAGTAATTCTCAATGCTGCATGATAACTTAATATCTTAAGTACAAAAAAATTGAAAACAATTATTTCATATTTTGTCAGACTGATTGTCTAGTAGCTATATCTGATCGCCAACTTGTAAGGTTACTCTTTTCTGCTCTTGTATGATGTCATACTAAAGTTTGGTCTTGCTTAAACTTAAGTAAGCGCATGAAAAAGCTTATGCGCATTTTCCACTGAAGCGAGAACGCGTAGAAATGCTAGAAAAATCTGCAAATAGGCTGGGAGTCGTACCAGCGTTTGTGCATATATTCTTGGGATAGATATGACTGATCATCAATTATAACATTAGCAAGTAAATGTAGAAAATCTACACTGACTAAAAAAGATTAGGATTATTGAACTAGCAATTGCGACGTAAATGTTCTCAAGCACTGAGCCTCCCACTTTCAATGCGTATTTTATACTGAAAAACTAAATTCTCTTCTTGCAACTAACTAACCTTCCTTGGTATCTGTTCCCATATTCAGAACCTGGCGCATAGTGGTAAATAGGCTCAGCAACACCATAGTAAAACAGCCCAACTCCAACACCAGCAGCAAACAACATCGTAAAATATGACGTATCTGAAAACTCGGGCTTTTCGTTAGCTTTGCCAAGTTTGATTTTGCCATACTTTGAGAATAGTAGGTATATGATAAAGACGGCCCAGACATCTTGAGTACCAATGTATAGCCATGTCCAGGTCTCTGTTATCCACTTTTTCCAAGTTGGTAAAATGTCGTTTGCTTGTTTGGTCCAGTTTAAGCAGTAAATTACGAACCCCCATATCAGCAACGCAGAGATGATGCTTACAACTGGGTTCACTTCGACGCGAATTACTCGACAGATTCTAAACCGCAGATGTCGGCATTTTTTACGACTTTCTTCTCCATCAAAATCAGCCATCTTGGCAGATGGAAGTTGGTGTTTTTTTTTTACAAGATGGAAGTTATGTGCGTTTGTATATTGCTACGAACGCACTAAACTAATTTGGAATTAAGTAATTTTTTAATTCACACAATAACGAGACGCCGATTGGTGGGACGTTGATGCAAAGTACAATAAAAAGCTCAGTTTGATTAAACGGCTGAATGACCCTTTGGAACTTTCTTGAACAATATTAACTCCTAAATGACTATAGCTCTTTTGTGTGAATAATACAACAAATTTTTGAATAATCCAGAAAAATTTTGTTATTTTTTAAGCTGAAAAAGACCCTAATTTCAAGTGGCAAATATTGATTTTGAATGAATTCTAAATCAAGAAATTTTCATGGATGGTTTATTCAAATATAGAGATAGAACTACACTTAAAAAGTTTACTTTGATTTTTGTTTTTTGTCATGGGTGAGGGGGTTAAGTGTTTATTAATTTGTGGTAAAATAACAAGCAATTTGAAGGTCACGTCGAAAACGGGGGTACATGTGCTTCAGTCAGTCTAGGATTGGTTCCACATCGCCCGGTTCTATTAGACTGAGGTCACTGAGCACATGTCCAAAAAACTGCAACTTTGTTGCATTAAAAATCATCTTTAAAATCATAATTTGTGTTCTCAGAGAAAGTGTCGATTTAGATATTCAGAATATTTTAGAGACCAATGATTTATTCAAAATATTCAGCATCTTGAGTACTGTCCTCGAGTCCAGAGTTTATCCTGATGCGGTCACGAGTGGGGTAGTGGGTATTTTTTTCAGTATTCAGTATTCATTTATTCGCCAATAAATAAATTTACAATATTTACACAATTATATATATACTAACATACTAAATTACAGAAAAAAATGAAAGAAAAGAAAAGAAAAAAAATATATATATATGTATTGGCGAGGAAGTCTGATAGAAAGCCGATGGCTTATAAATAGAATATCAGACTCCTCCTAGACATATTTACAATATATTTGATGAAGCATGACATGCTTAATTAATATTACGTGTATGTGTATAATAACGATAATAATAATTATATATATTATATTATATTTACAGATAATTTTTTAGCAGATTTAGTTTGTTATTAAAAGAAAACTATCCCAACAAATAGAAAGAATAACAAGCAAGACATAATGGGTTTTCACTGAGCTGAAGTTTCCTCATATTGTCCAATAAAATACAATCTGATATTTTTGGAAAAGGTAACATATGATGTAGAATTTTTGACTTTGTCAGAAAGAGAGTTATATATTGTTGGACCTAAGTATCGTATTGAAAATTGTCGAAGTTTGGTTCTTGTTTTAGGTAGACGAAATAGGTTTTTTGATCTGGTATTGTAATCATGTAATTGATTATTATAGATACAAAAATCAGAAAATTTTTTTGGCAATAAATTTGTAGTGAGAGAAAACATAAATTGACATGTTTGTAATTTTTGAATATCAATAAATTTTAGAAGAGATAACTCTTTAAAAAGAGGGTTTGTATGAGCATTGTATTCAGTTTTACATATAATTCTAACAATTTTTTTCTGTAAAATAACTAGCCTAGAAAGATTAGATGGGTATGTGCTTGCCCAAACTAGATTACAATATTGTAAGTAGGGGTAGATCATAGAATAATACAAAGTAAGAAGTGGGGACTTGCTTAGATAAAAACTACATCTACGAATGATTCCAACAGATTTTGACACCTTATTTGCAACGTGAGATATGTGGGATTTCCAAGTAAGATGTTCATCGATAATCACTCCCAAGAATACAGTTTCTTTTTCTTGTTTTATCTCCTTGTTATTGATTTTTACGTGAAAAAGATCAGAAATCCTTTTTTGTCGAGGTTTGAAAATAATGAATTTTGTTTTATCAATATTTAATGATAATTTGTTTGCTCTAAACCATTGCGAAAACTTAAGTATTTCTTGGTTAACAATATTCTTAAGAAAAGAAGGATTTTTATGTGAAAAGAATATATTTGTATCATCAGCAAATAATATAAGTTTTGCTAATACAGAAACATTACAAATATCGTTAATATATATGAGAAATAACAAGGGGCCGAGAATGGAGCCTTGTGGGACTCCACAAGTTATAGGTCTTAGCTCCGATACAGAATTTTGAAATTGAACGAATTGTTGCCTATTATAAAGATAATTTTTTAACCATGTAAGTGAAATTCCACTAATCCCGTAATGTTCTAATTTCTTAAATAGTATATTATAATTCACCGTATCAAAAGCTTTAGATAAATCTAAAAATAATCCAATTGCAATTTCTTTGTTGTCAATTGCAGTAGATATTTTATCATACAAATCGATCAAAGCATGGGCAGTTGAATGGCCTTTTCTGAAACCATATTGATCATTTGACAAAATATGCAATTCATGTAAATAGTTACTAAGGCGATTGTAGAAAGCTTTTTCCAAAATTTTAGAGAATGCAGGAAGTATTGAAATTGGTCTGTAATTGCTGAAATTTGATTTGTCGCCGGTTTTGAAAAGCGGAATAACACGAGATATTTTAAGTTGGTCTGGTACACTGCCAGTAGTAAACGATGAGTTGATAATATGAGCTAGTGGTTTAGAAATGACATTGACTGTCTGTTGAATCATTTCCATCGCAATATTATCATGTCCAACTGCTTTACCAGTTGGAAAACCGTTGCTAATTTTTATAACTTCATTTTCGGTAATCGGTTCTAAAGTCATAGTATTCATGATTTTCTCATTTAAATATGAAAGTGGTGAAACAGATGGCGTTGTATTAGACATTTGTTTCTCAAGGCTTGGCCCTATATTACTGAAATAATGACAAAATCTGTTCGCAATCTCAACTGGATCTGATATTTCACTATTATTCTGAATAAAAATACAATTCTGATCATTATTGCACTTTTTTTTGTTAATAATTTTGTTTAAATATTTCCAAGTTTGTTTAATATTATTTTTATTTTCCTCAATTTTTTTCTCATAGTAAAGACGTTTTGCAATTTTTAAAGAGTAAGTGAGTTTGTTCCTATATGTTTTGTAATTTAACTCATTCACATGAGTTGGTTCGCGAATAAATTGTTTATATAGTTTGTTTTTTGTTTTTATTGATTTTAAAAGACTATTTGAAATCCATGGTTTTTTTAATTTGCGTTGCCGCCCAGAACATTTTTTCAGTGGAAAACAATTATTATATATACATATGAACTTATTACTAAATCTATTGTAAGATTCTTGTGGATCAGTTAACTTTTCTATTGAAGACCAATCAGTATCAGAAATTAATTCTTTAAATTTTTGCATATTTTTTGGATTTTTCTCTCTAAAAGTATATGTTTTGTTATCAAACAATGGATTGCGATCATCAAACGAAATTGTGAAAATGGGAAGATGGTCGGAAATATCTGTAAAAAATAGTCCGTTGACTGTGTCAGAGTCAAAATCATTTGATAATATATTGTCTATCAATGTTGCTGTATGAGAAGTTATTCTGGTAGGACGATTTATAAGAGGACAAAGTGAATTTGAATATATTATGTCCAAAAATTCGCCTGTTAAATCATTTGATTGGTAATTCATTAGGTTAATATTGAAGTCTCCCATTATATAGCATTGCTTGTTTTCTTTGCCTATTTTATCAATGACCTCATTAAAATTTGACACAAAAGATTGTAAATTCCTATTCGGAGGTCTATATATTACGCCAATAATAACGTTTTTTCCTTTTGGGACTAAAACTTCAACAAACAAAGAGTCGGTTGTATCTGAAGTGTCAAAGCGTAAATCCATACGAGTTTTGTAATTCAAATTTTCCAACAGATACAGTCCGACTCCACCACCAAGCTGATTTTTTCTATGATTATGGATAAAATAATAATTGTCAATATGAACAAGATGGTTAGATTCCTTAAGCCAAGTTTCACTTATCCCAATTGCCATAAACTTATGATTAATATTCGATAATAAATCGATTAGTCTGGCATAATTTTGATTTAAACTTCTAATGTTTACGTGCAATGCAGAAAAGTGTATTTTTTTGTTTTCAGAAATGAGATGAGTAAATTGATTTTCAGTATAATAATTACAATTAAAGGAGTTATTTTGTAACAAAGCATTATCTGGATCAAGTTCAGAATTCAAAGTTAAATGCTTATTTCTGTTTAATAGTAGAGGATTAAATGAAAGTGAATCTAATCTGTCATTTTCAAAGTTAATCGTACCATGTTCTAATTCGTATAGAGTAAGCAAAAAACTGTCATCATCGAGATGACAGAATGGAAGTTCATTTATTAATGAAATGAATGTTTGTAAATAAAGAGTTCAACTATAGACAAATATTACTGACTTGTATTGAAAGGAGGTGATCCACGTCCAATGCCACGGCCCCTACCTCCAAATGAATTTGCTTGTGGAAGTGGAGTGCCGGGATCCATGTTTCGATTACGTAGATTTCTTTCTGGGTGTACAACAAGCTTATCATAACGTAGATACGCGACGTTACCTTTCTTACGTTCCTCGTACATCTTGGGTAGTAGATCCTTTCGTTTCGCCAACACTTTCTCCGAGAAGTCTTCTCTCACGTAGATATTCGTTCCTGCTAGAGACTTCTTGTTCTTTAGTACTTGTTCCTTGATCTTATAGTTGTTAAACTTGGCAACTATAGGTCTCGACTTCCCATCTACTTTTCTACCTACACGATGAGCTCTTTCAATGGTATATTCATCTGTTGATATATTCATCGTGTTGGCCAGTAAATTATGCAGCTTCTTCTCGGTGTCTTCCCACTTTTCTTTGGCGTCCTCTAGAATCCCATCGAAGCACAAATTGCTTCTCCTCGAACGATTCTCTAAGTCATCAGTTTTCTTTTCAAGCTGATCAATTTTTTCGCAGATTTGATCGATGTTGTCAGTTTTATCTGCTATACTTAGAGTTTGTGCCTTTAGATCTTTCAGTTCTCCTTGAGTGAACTCAAGGCTAGTAGTTATGGTGCTAACCTTCTCGATAAGATCATCGATTCGTTTGTTGGTATTTTCGACAAAAGTCGCAAAGAATTCTTTCAAAGATGATTCCTGAATGCTCAGCAATTCTTTTACGACATGTAGAGGGACAAGTCCCTCTTCAGATGGCTTTTCGGCTGATTTTTCTGCGGAGCTTGATTTCGAACGTGTCATACTCATGCTACGCTTCAATAGTTGGGTGATCTAGGTCCGACGAAATTATCAAAATAGATCGTTAGATAGTTTATCATATAATCATAATCGCAAACGCCTGCAAAAAAATCCTCGATTGAATATGTACAATCTCTAGCTCACTTTACACTCAACAATTCTTCTTTAATATTCGGTATATCCTATGCAGTACCGAGTCAGTTTTTGCGTATTAGTCGACAATCCACTTTAAACAGCCTCATAGATGTTGGAAAGCATTTGGTCTGTAACATTTTAACTTTACGTGATATGTTCATTTAAGATCAAAGGAGCGAATGATTCCCCCCTCCCCCGGTTCGAGATAACACGAGAGATGAAGGTCACGTTGACCTCATCGTACCACAGGGACCCCATTGGCATTTGTGTAAAAACACAGAAAAATTGAAAATAAACAAACAAATAAATTAAAACTACGATATAAATGAATAAGAAGTGATAAAGAAACAAATGCCATTGACACAAAATCGCAAATGAAAGAATCAATAAATAAACATGTTCGTCACAATGTATTATTGAGCGTCATGAAGGGGGCTATCGAAAGCTTATTACTAGCCTAGTTTTTAACCAAATCCCAATGCTTAAACAAACTGAAAATTCCAATCGTTAAGCTTAGTACAAACAAAATGTAGTGTGAGTGATTGTTTTTAATTCCAGGAAATTACTTAGTTGCTCTTACGGCCGTTAGGCTAGTGTTATCGACTTTTTTGTATTCTACAGCGTGAGATAACACATGAAATGACTCAAAATACCGCATAATTTCTACTATTATTTGAACTCCTAGAGATCTTGAAACGAAAATAGAAAATCCTAATCCAAATTAGTATTTTTCCGAATCCCAATCCCACTGGAAAATTCCCAATCCCCAGCCTTCAAAAAAGTAAAATTCCAATTCCTATTTTGCCCCTTCAGGACCCTTACAATTTGTTTATTCATTCTTTCAATTTTCTATTTGTTTCATTCAATGGCTGTTGGGGTTCCTGTGCTGTGCTATATTATTACAAAAAGAACGGTCAGCGGACTATCACAAATAGTAAACCAAGATGGCGGAACACGTGCATCAAAACTTGGAGGGAATGCTCCCTGAACTTGAAGAATTTCAACAGTTATCCATATTTACTAGGAAAGAAATAAGGTGTAGTAGCAAAGAGATCGTTTATGCAAAAAAATGTTTATTTTTTTTATTTTGAAGTAGGGTTTTGTGTTCGAAAAATGTGTAGATAATTCTGTGTACTTGTTTGCTATATTTTATTTATTATCGTTTTTCCCTGCACTTTTACTGAGAAATATATTAGATATATCATTGGAATAGGTGTTTGTGCTTTCATTTAATTTCAAAAGTAGTCAGTTTGATCTTTTGAAACAAGATGAAAGTTGAGTGTATTTTGTGTAAATTGACGATATCTCAGTTTGGTTTTGAACTCTCATAAAGCTTTTCCTTGTGATATGTTAGTACATTTGAACTTAGTCCTAATTTTTTCTATTTGTAGATCTATTATCAAAAAGAGAACAGACTTTGAGTACCGCTTACAGAAACGCACAACAGAAAAACAAGATTTCTTGCGCTACATTCAAGTAAGTGATGTCAGATAGAGTACTTAAAAAATGGGGGGGGGGGGGGGGGTGGTAGGACTCCGTTGAAAAACGATACACGATGCATGTCGGAATTTTTCAAAAAAATATCCCTAAAACATACCAGCTTCTGCCATTTTAAAAAGAGCTTTGAGTATAAAATATGACCATAATTTGGTGTCAAAATTATGTGAACTAGTTTTAATATTTTGGAGCATTGAAATGACATGTTATACACTTCAATCTCCTCTTGAGTTTCTTGTATATCACTTCATGTTATATAGCTTTCTAATGTATATGTTTTTGTTGCAGTATGAAGTTAACCTAGATTTATTAAAGAAGAAAAGGAAATCGGTAAACTATTTTAAAGTTGTTTTTGCATGATTCAGAAATGCCACGGTTACGATACCGCTACGATACAGCAGAATCTTTGAATGTTTTCTTAGAAATTACGGGTACAATATGATACAGTACTGTTTCCCACTCATATGAAAATGACTCTAAATGTTACAAATTAATGCAACACTTACTGTACCACCCACTGCAAGTGCCAGACATATTGTGTGTACACATGTAATAATTCCATGTAGATGGTTACCAGCGGTATACTTATAGTGCCACTATTTTACCTCTTACTGCTGGTTGTACTTTATAAATATGCCCCCAGACCTCCTAGAAAACGTTTGGGAAAAAGACACCTACTGTAATTACTCAGACACTTATGAGATAATGATAATGCTTGTAAATTGTTACAGTTGTTTTCCTGCTGGGCCACAATTGAACTGAATTTCTCTTTCTGTAGGTTAAGTCAAATTGACATTGAATGTTTAAGGTGCTCATTACCAGTCCCCTGCTCTTTTTTATAGTGTCTATGACATGAAAGAGAACAACAACATAAAATACCACTGTTTCCAAGATTGTATCGACGGACTATATTTATTTGGTACCCTGTTTTAAGGTGTGTTTCATTGTGTTTTAGAATCTTGGTTTAAAGAAGCCTTTGAAGGGTGAATATGAAACTGTCAAAAGACTGCATATGCTTTTTAAAGTAAGTAATCGTGGACACTATAAAAGTAATCAAGAAATTTACATGACAATTTGCTATAATATTATAGTATACTCGGAATTAAATAAAATTTTAATTTTATCTGTTTGTTTAAATTATAGAAAGCTTTGCAAAAGTTCAAGGTATGTTGATATGCTTCACATGATCTGCAAATTTAATTAATAGACTGATTCCATAAGTCATAGTTTTGACTCATTTGTATAATTTTGGTTATTGTTTTCTGATGACTATTCGTGACTCTAAACAATAATATTCCATGACTTTCAAGGACTAAAAAAGAAAATACCAAATTCCACAACTTTCCAGGATTTCCATGATCCATTCAAACTCTCACTGCCTTTTCTTACAGTTAAATAATTAAAACAGGAACTCCATGCAATCAATCATAAGCTTTGTCTTGTACAGGATCTAATAATCCAATACTCGAAGCCATGTTTTATGGTTTGCGGGTTAAATTGTTTTTACACAAATCTGTTTTGATAGCATTCAATTGTTAAAGTTTCAACCATTGCAAGATGAAACTTTAACATCTCGTTTTCATTTTGAAGACTTTACCATACACATGCATATTTAAACAGAAACTGAAACCATAAAACTTTGCTTCCAGTATCTAATTATACCTCATTCTTTGCTGCAAGGAGAATATTTTACAGGCCAGTTTTGTCGAGTTCCATGCCAACAAAAGAACTGGCAATATATACAGTCTATAAGTTTCATGTTTTGACTTGTGAATTTTATGTTCTGTTTTCAGCATGATACCAAACTCTGGTTACAGTACATTGAATATTGTAAACAAGTAGTAAGTGACATAAAATAAAAACCTGTGCATAGTTGGCTTAGTTGGTTGAGTGCAGGTCTATTGTGTGAGAGGTCTTGTGGGTTTCCGTGGCTTGACCAACACTTATAGGGGATGCATGTCCTATTGTAAGCACACCAGTGCCTAGAGCACAAACCCACAAATCAAGACTGGTGCAACCTCAAAACCAAACAAAGACATAAAACTGTACATAGCAATATTTAACCCACCCTCGATCAATGTTGTTCTTCATGGGAGAGAAACACCATTGCTTTTGGGGGGCAGGGGGATAATTAAAAGGCCGTCAAAGTGATTTATCGCAGCAAACAACTCAAGAAATGCCAAAGTGTGTTGAGAGTGTCAACATTTATGTCCAAGATTTTAGCTTCCTAACCATTCTTTCCATTTAACTATAATGACAAATCCCTTAAAACAAGCCAAGTATATCAGCCAAACCAACTCAAATTCTGACATCTTGTAGTCGTTATGACCCATTGTTCTTATGTTTAAGATCCTTAATGGTTTCTTTGCAGGGAAGTACTAAGTCACTCAGGAAAGTCTTTGGACAGCTGCTGCAATTCCATCCTCACAACCCAAGTAAGTATGGCAAACAGACAAGTTCACAAAGAGAGAGACGTGGTGGCCTAGTGGTTAGGGCATTGGACTTCAGGTCCAGTGGCCCAGGTTCGATTCCCAGACCGGGCGATCACGTTGTGTCCTTAGGCAAGATACTTTACTCTCTCAGTGCCCCGTCTTCTCGGATAAGGACGTAAAGCCGGAGGTCCCGTCTGCCTTCACTCTGACTATGTTATAACTAAAGGTGGACATAAAAGAACCGCTGAGGATGTAAAAAGATCTCTGGCAGTGACCACCCTCAGTGTCTGTCCCTGCAATTATTGAGACCACTGTTATTGGTGAAAGCTGTTGTGGTGCCCTGCCTGGTAATAAGCGAAGCAAATAAAATAAAAAATTGGAAATTGGAAATTACTAGTGTATACTGATGGAATGGATAGTAGATAATACTAATGATTTAATATTTTATTATTACTAATATTTGGTTCAAATTTTATTTTTAATTGACCATAAATGTTACGCAGCTTGGCAGAGATTTCTAAAAAAAAAACTGTGCAAGTTAGGTGTTTATCTTTCTGTTGAGCATGCACACCCTGACACCAGCGAACATCACATTACATCACTTTCGAAATGCAAAAATACTTGGCATGCACACACCTTGTCGCCAAGTTTTGAATAAATTAACCGTTATAAGTAGACCATTTCAGCTTTGTATGCAAATTGCCCGTTTTAAACCATGTGACAGTCTTTAGGGAATGGTTCTTTTATGAAAAATGTGTCTAAATATTTACGCTTTAAAGAGTGACATGACATGGTCTGAAATGGGCAAATAAACATGAAAGCGAATCTGGTCTATTGCCTGTGCAAGTAAATTTATTTGCCCAAACTTTTGGATGGTGCAAAACACACGCATGCAGAGGTTTCTTTAGCCTGTGTTGTGGGTGTTCTGCAGTTTTCGGCAACGCAGGGTAAGAGAAAGCCTTGCCAAGCACTTGTCAACATGTATGTCTAAATAAGCCCAGATCCATCAACTTTCAATGTGATAAACATGAAGTGATTTCTTAATACTCATGTCAGCCTTGTTTGATGCTTGTTTTCATTGTTGACAATGAATCACATTATTCTTTTATCGTATGTTTGTATATTTTATTCAAATCTTACAAAGTGTCTTTGCTTATTTAAGCGTTTTGGGTCATGGCTGCTAAATGGGAGTTTGAAGATGGTAAAAACATACCAGCTGCAAGGTAATAAGAGCAGTGGTTTACAAAAAGGTGTTAACTTTATAAATTGTGCTTTTTCAAAAGTAATGGGTGAGAATCAACTTGTTTGCTTTTTTACAGTCTAAAAAGAGAGATATGTGGTATGTCCTACTTTTTGGGGAGACATTCTCTCACACTCACTGAATTGACTTTTGATGAGGGAGGAAAGCCATAGACCCTTCCTGGAGAAAACCTCTTGTAGCATAGGAGAGAAACAACACTTAATGACCAATTCTACTTAAATATATATTCCAGTGCACGAATCAGGTTTAGATTTTGGTCCATAGTGGTGAGGTGCAAGGGACTTGATTACTTAGTCACCTTTTGACTTTGTCACCCATTTTGAATGTTTGTACATTCAAATTTAATGATAATGAAGTGATAGTTCATGTAACTTCATTATTCAATCTGCTTGTGTTGTAGGTCTCTTTTGCAAAGAGGTTTAAGAATGAATGCTGAATCCAAACAACTCTGGCTAGAGGTATAGTTTGTCAAATGTGGCGCATATGAGCATATACACATGGAGTATGCGCCTTATAAGACTGTTTTAAATTATTATTATTATATTATTATTATCAAATGTTCTCTAATCATATTAAGTATTTAAAATAGTTGGCTGTTTTTGACAGAACAATGCATTAATGGCCCATCATGTTACATATATAATCTATAATAAAAGTGATGTGAAAATGAAATATAGCTTTCATTGGTTTGCTTGCAGTATTTCAGAATGGAACTGCTTCATGTGGACAAGGTAGGCATAGTGTACAGTAGATCATCTCCTTTCTTCCATTATTTCTTCCTTCCTTTTTGCCTCATTCCCTCCCTCCCCTCCCTTTCTTCCTTGTTTCCTCCCTCCCCTCCCTTTCTTCCTTGTTTCCTCCCTCCCCTCCCTTTCTTCCTTGTTTCCTCCCTCCCTTCCTCCCATGACTTTGCTTTGTTAATTCAATTTGCCATGATAGTTGTGCATCCTTATTTTGATTCATATTTTTGTTTTTAATTTTGTATTATTTGTTTTAATTATTTTTCTTTAAATGCTTATCTCATTTCACTTCCATTCAATTTTGAATTAACATTGTACTTTAAGCACTGCCTGTTTTCATGTTTTAGGTCATAAAGAGGCGTACTGTTCTTGGCCTTGCAAATATGAAAGAGGTACACATTATCTTTTAGCTGATTATTAAACTGTAGTTTGTAATTATTGGCTAGTGACTAGTCTCCTTCCCAGCCGCTTTTAGTGTCCTGTGTGGGAAGGGGAACACAGGAAGCCTGACACTAAAAGCGGTGCGAAGGAGGCTATTTTGTGACCTACAAGTCAACACTTTTTTGTAAATGCAGAATTTGAGAAAGATGAATAGTGCTGATACATTACGTAACTATGTCATGCTTATTAAGTTATATTGGCCAATTTACTGTTGAACTAATAGTATCATGCATGTGAAGTTCTGTACACATTTTGTAAAACCAAACATGTCTATCTTGCCTATCAAAATACAAAATGATAATTGTTGAATTTTACCACATAAAGGAAATAGGAAATAATATAATTGTAATAAAAAAGTAATATTTTAATAATACCTGAGCCCAAATTGCGAAACTACTTTGGCTTCAAATAACATCCATAAAGATTTTGATCTGAATGTTGAGTGGTGTCATCATGTATGTGTATATTGGTTTGCATTTCAAATGGCTCATTAATTAGTACTATGAGATTTAAATTTGTGCTTACACCTGTATGTTGCAAGTAAGAACCATGCTTATTTTTCCCTTCAGAATGATGACGATGATGAAGTCACAGATGCCTTCCTGGCTGGTAAAGCTGCCGAGATAGTCTATAGGAAAGCAATAGAAGCCATACCAGGTTAGACATGGGTTTATTTGTACATCATATATCTCAGCACAACTCTCTTTATCTCTGTATTTCTTTTTGGGGCCAGATGAACAAAGCCTGAAGTTATCCACTTCGTTGAATTTCATTTATTAAAATTTATCCACTGGATGGGGGATTTATCTCCTGTATAACCAATTGACAGGTTAGCTCAATTGAGAGAACGTTTGCTGTTAACCAGGATGCTGTGGGTTTGAACACTCAGAGTCTTAAAATAATCAAATGTTCTTTGATTTATGAACCACCATACATCCACATACGACCCTGTGTTATACTTGATTGATTGCAAGTCAGTCTGTGTTCAAGTAAAACCCAATGCTAATACTAATTTGTGCGTACAGTATACATGCTCTGTTCAAAACAGTGTGAAATGGTACGGCTACCAGACAGGGCTTTCAATAATAGGGGGCTACTGGCGGTATAGCAAATTTACCTCTTACTGTCGGTTATTTTGTGTCTTACTTCATATATATGTCCCCAGACCCCCCTAGAAAATGTTTGGGACACAGACACCTATTACAATTACTCAGATGGCTATTCAAAAAGATAATGAAGTATGTGTGGCTACATAAGTCAAACAACAAGCAAAGTGTGATGTGAAGCTGAAGGGCTCGAAATAGCTGACTGCCAATGGCAAAATGACAGGCCACATTGAATATTAATTTGTCAGTCCAAAATGATCACAGAAATCCAGAAGATGGTATATGAAATAGCAGGTGACATTTTAGTTCACTTGTCAAAAACTAGAACTTTGGCGGGACAACTATTCGTATGTCAAGTTCTGTAGCCTGTTGTATGAAGCTTAGTTAGTTTATTATCTACTGTATAAAGTTATCCATTGAGTTCATGGGATGTCTTTGGAATTTTAAGCTCCATCCAGGTTTTACACAACTGCCCTTTGAGCTGCATATTTCTTTATTTGACCAACTGCTTTCTTGTTATGTGTGTGTGTTTTTTTTATGTGTATGATCATGCAGATCCCTCCTAATAGATCTTTCTGATTGTTTCACTACTCTACTACACAATTCAGGCCTGTTTACTTGTTTGGTATAGGTCAAGGTACTGCATGGGTAAATTACATCATGCTTAAAAGTTGTTGACTTACAGTTGTGTTCCATATCTTTCAGATGATCTTGACTTAAGGCTGTCATTTCTCAAGATCTATAGACTGTTTGACAACACTACACAAGGACAGGATCTGGTCTTTGAAAGGTACATGTACAGTGAAATTGATTGCTGTATTTTAAGTTTGTTGATTGCAATGATGCTGCTGCTGATGGTGGTGGTGGTTGTGATGGTGATGATGTTGATGTTGATGGTGATGCTGCTGCTGCTCATGGTGGTAGTGATGGCCTTGGTAGTGATGGTGATAGCAATGGTGATGATGATGATGGTAATGATGTTGGTGGTGATGATGGTGGTGGTGATGCTGACGGTGATGATGATGATGATGATGGTAATGATAATGATGTTGGTGATGATGGTGGTGGTGGTTAGGATGACTATAACATGGACTTTGATGAAATATCAGTTTACTTAATAATAAAAAAAATAACTGCACACTTTAAGTGGACATCAATTATTATATAACTTTGTCCCTGCTCACACACTGTTCTGTCTGCCCATTTCAGTCTCAAAAGAGACTTTAGTGATAGGGAGGAATACTGGAATGCATTGGCTTGCCACCCTGTAGAAGCATTGCTGGCTAAAAAGAACCTGAAAGGTGAGTAAAGCATGCGAAAGCAAAGATCTGGAGCCAAAAAAAATTGCAAATGGTTTGAATTATTTTGTTTTATACTTTCGAAAGTAAAATGTGAGGTCCATAGCAAATTAATCAAACAGTAGTATTTTATTTGCACATGAATATCATTGAGATATATGTAATATATACAATATAAGCAGCCAATCTGTATGGCATATACAATGCCGAGCTGCAGGCGAGACATTTAATTGTATTCCATACAGTACAGACACAAATATTGTACACTGTATATTACTAAAAAATGTCTAGATGAAAGCTGCTATTTGATATTTTGGGAGATATTTCAATCCAAACCTTATGCAAATCAGGGCAAATTCTACATCAGATATACAGATGCCTTGTGAATAACTTACCGTTTGAAGAGCTACTCAATATGAAAAATTTGAAACAATAAAATACCACTCTTCTGAAGAGATGGGTCTTGAGGTTTGCCTTGAAGATGTTGAAGGAATTGTGACATAGATCCTTCAAGTAATTGATCAATAGTTTACCATTCATTTTCATTTATCAGGTAATATTGATATAACTGAAGCTGAACAAGAAAGAGATAAAATATTCAACCAAGCAGTTCAAGAACTACCAACAGGTACAGTAAACAGGGTGCCAATTAAGACCCTGGCTACACTGTGCCGGATAAACTTGAAAACGCAAATTTTGTTTCAATACCATGACAACAATTCCTCGTTAAATAATAGAATTAGCATACAGTTCTTTCGGATTCATGCGTTTTAGTGTGGACAGAAGTCCTAACCGGATGAATAAAGTTGGGTTTTCACATTTATTCTGGTTAGTATGGACATACCCCAACCCTAAACCTATCTTGCAACAGTCTGTAAGAGCACAAGCACCCTTAACACTGCATAGATAAATGTTATACTGGTATGTGCCACCATACAGGGTATGTTTTTTTTGGCTTTAAGGTTGGGGGTTGGGTATCATTATTTTTTTGACACTTTGTCTGGGACATGGTATCATTTTTTGACTTGCATAGGGCAAAGATTCGTTTTTTTAGTCTGAAAAAAGGTTTTGTTTCGCAGTTTGAGTTTAAGCACAATTTCCACGGTGTGATTTGTTGCGCACAATTTGTAGTATATGTAGGCTCTAAGACGTGTTTTAGAATGCCCTATGACTAGTTTTAGAAGGTTTTGAACCTCATGACTAGTTGAATGCTACATATCGCATGTGACAAATCGTACCATGTAAATCAGCCTTTAAAAACAAAAACATGTGAATTCCATTGAGAAGTCTAGCCTTTTAGACAATGTTTTTGCTTAAATTGGGGGTGGCAGAATCTCAAATCAGAATCTGTGCTGTGGTTTGATTGCTTACGTTTATTTTCCAGAGAAAATGTGGGATTATTATATCAGTGCTGTATCAAGTTGTCTTGAGCATCACACTACAGTTATAGACCAGGTAAACACGATGGAGTTGCTGGTGGTGAGGGAGCAAATGAATGAATGGGCATATAAATAAATTTAATGAATGAATGAATGAATGAATGAATGAATGAATGAATGAATGAATGAATGAATGTACGAATGAATGAATAAATGAATGAGAGAATTGATACATGAATAAATGAAAGCATGAATGAACAAATAAATGAATGAAAGTGGGAATCAATAAATGAAAGTAAGAATAAATGAATGAATAAGAGTATGAGTGCATGAATGGGTGAATGAATAGACAAATGTTCGAATGAATTATTCAGGTCTGAACGAATAAATGTTTAAATGAATTCGAGTTTGAGTGATTTTGTAGGCATGAATAAAAGAATATACAATTGATAGAATGGTTAGCCGTTTTATGCATCATTTCTCTGTATTATCCACAGAAGGTCATCCAAAAGAGCTTGGAAAGTTGTCAAACAGCAAACAAGAAAAACTTGCTGTCTTCTCAAAGTTTTGACACATGGGTATGTAATTTAGTCACTTTTGCATGACTGAAAAAATAGCTGGGCTAACATGACCTTGACTCCTAACCCTAAAAACGACTGTAAGAAAGTCTAGCATGACCTCCAAACGTGAAATACTGTCTACTGTGTTTTTAATTCTATTTTTGTATTTAAAGCTTTACTTATCGCTTTTACTGTAGATTCATATATTGCTTATGACTGGGGAGGTGTCCCAAGCAATTCAACTCCTGAAAGAAAGAACGTCTACACATTGTAGTGTTGGTCTTTATTATGAATATTTAAGACTTCTCATTTTTGAAGGTAAGCTCTTTTTAAGATCCAACCATAAATTGAAATAATATTTCGCATTGAACATTTTGACATCCATTTCTTCCTTCCTTCCTCCCTTCCTCTCTTCCTCTCTCCCCTTCTTCCTCCCTTACTTGCATCCTACCTTCCCCCTTTCCCCTTTCCCCATTCCCCCGGAAGAGAAATGAGAGCTGCTAAAAACACCTTTGACTTGTAGGAAAAAGGAGCCAATCAGGATGCAATACGCACGTCACGCAATATCAATTGCCATTTTAAGTAATTGGAAAACTATTGTTTTCAATGTTTTTGACTCTTTTTATTTTTATTTTTATGAGATAGTTGGATAATAAATAGCTTATTAGACAGTTTGATGTGGAATATGGCTGGATATTTTACTCTTCTTCTTGAATTTTGACTCGCCTAAAATCTCGTCAAAATACAGCGTGACTCTTAAAAATATCCAGCCATATTCCATATCAAACTGTCTAGTAAGATTTATATCCTGGCTAAGATAGCATTAGGATAAGTTTAATAATATATTATGTCTATAGCGTTGACATCCTGCGCCAATAGACCTTTTCCTTCATGATACTTCATCCTTGGATCATCCCAGCTAATCTGATAGCCTACGATTTCTATTGTAGATACCAGACTTCAACCCTCTTGATTATAATCTTTGTATAGATAGATCCTATTGCATGGTCTAGTGGAAATTTAGTCTTTGTGTTGAAGTGTTTGTGTAAAATGCAATTTCCTGTCTGTAAAGAGACCAGTAAATTAATAGTATTACCAGGAGAGTAATTCATCAACAGATAAACTTGAACTTTCAGTCTTTATAAGTTGGGCTGTAACCTTGACTCTTGCACGACAAGATAAGATAACTGAGGGAGACGGAGACGCAGCTTTTTTTTCTCAATACCGTATGGGCAAAGTCATTTGATACAACATGATTATAACAGTTCTTTCAACAAGATATAATATTTGTATCTTTTTTTGTATATGATATATTGTTTCTTTTTAGAATCAGATCACGCCAAGATAACTGAGGAATTCTGGAATGCTCTTGACGCCGTCGAAAGCTCTGTAAGTACAATGTTTTATTAAATGTATGGTTGGTACGCTTGCTTTTTATGTCAAAACCGAAAGCGAATGTTTTCTTGTGTTCATCACAGAAATGTGATATGATGCATTATTAAGGAATGGATGAAACAATGAATGATTTAATTTAGTTTAATTTAATTTAATAACAGTGCTTAGGGCGCATTTCGCAAGCCTCAATGCGCTTACAGCAATCAAAAGTAAATGAATATTATATGAATAATTACATTACAAAAAAGGAGGATGTACTAATCGGAACAAATATATACAAATGATATTACAGTGCAGACACTCCAACCGTATATGTATAACGAAACGAATATGTAATAAACGTGAATACCGGATTCCGGATGTAGATTTCACGGCCGAAAGGTACTATGGGCTTACAATAATGATAAGAAATAAGCAGTAGTAAAATCAGCGTCATTTCATCAAGCTGCAGATCTTTGGTGATCGATAAATGGTACGTGTATCTGCTGTAGCTATTCATTAAAAAAACATTACCCATAGACCTTTTCAGTCCGGTATCCATCATTCTCACCGACAAATAAAATAGGTATATATATAAAACCAACGTATTAAACAGTGTGGACAAGAGCATATTGTAGTTTGTTCTCTTATTCTTTATATCATCCCCGTCATCGAACGTATTAATTAATAACTACTAAACAACATCTCACATCTGCGTACTGTACTCGTACGGTGTTGTCTCAGGGGTGCTCACGGTTGCCCTATACTTCATATTCCGGCTACGATACGATGCAATGCGATTTGACTTTATTTAAAGAGGGTACGCATTTACAGATAAATGTACTCTTCCATACGGCCCTAAGTGGTTGGAAGTAGTATTTATTAAATGAGAATTCAGTAATGTTTTATCGGCAGATATAGATACAAGGCGAACCCGCGTATCTGTAGCGCTGATAAAACACGAATTCGGATTTTATAAATTGCTTTTATAAACTCCAAACGTAGCATATAGAGAATTTGTCTGCGCATGTCGTAAAATTAAAATTCTGCGATGTAAAATGTGGTTTGACGACTCGCATCAGTTATATTTAGCTTTGGCGCAGCCCTTCAAACATACCGCTTATCAAGAAGGAAAGTTGACCAAAACTTGCAAAATGGGCAAATAATCTGCTCATCACCCCACAAAATCGATCCTCAATAAGAAATCATTTTGTTCCACACAATTCCCATGAGGTTTTTGTGTGTTTCTTCTTCGTTTTGCGGACTTTTGCTCAAAAATGTTTTGAGATCAAAAACCTCCACGTTTACTTGACTTAGTCACAGCACCTTACAAAGCGATAGACTTTAAGTATCCATTTATATTTTCCTAAATTGAAGATTACGATTCGAGCTCAAAAGTTCCCCGGTCGTAGAAAAAAATGTAAACATGACCGCGAGCTAAAATTTTCTGACATGCGCAGACAAATTCTCTTTATGCTTCCAAACGTATGTTTATATTTTTCCATCGAAAACCTGATAATTTTTCAACTTTATCAGGAGAAAAAAGAGTTTGAGCAAATCAGGACAGTTCTATATCAGAGTTACAGAACTCGTCAAGGGTGTTGATTATTCATTAATTATTCAAGAGTTTTAGAATTAACTTTAAACATACCTTTAAGCATCCCTTTCTAAAAATACCACGACCTGTATTTCAAAGTGCCAATTGATTTCCATCTCCAGACACGAGCTCATACCACAAATGATACACGGGACAATTTAAATACGTGAACACCTTTCAACTGTTACTGCTGATTATACGAACTTTACAGGAGATAACCTTCCATACTTTTTGGTCGTTCGAAGGTTATGGGTTTATACAAGTACATGGAGCAATCTCGGGAATGCGTCTGGGAATTTTACAAACATCGCTTGAATAACTTGCTATTATTATCAAACTTGTAAAAAATAACGAGTGAGTAAGACTGGATCGAGTAAAAATATATAGCGATATTTTTCGCTGTCTATACCAGTTTGACAGGTTTTCATCTACAGCATCTACACCTAAACGGCAAACTGAATTTATTTTGAACGTTTTCTAAAGAAAACGCTTTCGATTCTTCTGTTAATAAGATAACGAAAATGTCGAAATAAAAATTTAAAACAGAGTCAAAGTGAACATGATTGTAAACACAGAGAACAGATAAAGCTTTGTAAGCTTTATTGACATAATAAGCTTAAAACTAACTCATACAAGGAAAAGAAAAACTTTACCTTAATACAACAAAATGTAATCCTTCAGTGAAAGAGCTGCAAAAATGTCCTTTATAGTAGATATAGATGATTCAAGAATGGAAACGAAAGCACTACAATAACTGCAAGTTCTAGACACAACATTTACTTTGTTGCTACGTTTTGCATTTGACTTCATCAAAGTTTCCAAACGGTAGCTATTCTTTCCTTTGTCTTGGTGACGTTCTCCCTCTTTTTTCTCAAAATACAGCCAAAATTTGTGCAAAATCAGTCGAGAAAACTACATGTAGATAATCGGCTAAAACGGCGTGTTTAAGTTGTGTGAGCTGCTAAAACCGGTTTGTGTTGGATGAAGAATGAGCCAATCAAAATGCAATACGTATGTCACGCAATGACCAACTAATTTTTTTAAGGAAATGAAAATTACTATTTTTTCGATTTTTTCGACCCTTTTTTTATTTTTACGAGATAGTTGGATAATAAATAAATATTTTACTCGTCAACTTGCATTTTGACTCGCCTGAAGGCTCGTCAAAATACAGCGTGACTCGTAAAAATATCCAGCCATATTCCACATCCAACTGTGTAATAATATATATATGTATATATATATATTAGGGGTGAGAAATGGTCCCTCAGAGATTTTCCGAGACGAAGGTTTTAGAAATCGAAATCGAGACTCGGTGAAAATTTCATAATTCAAGAAGCGTTTTGCTCTAACGTTTTTACGAGAACAGGTTTTTTATGTTACACACATCTGTCTTGGACGATTGTCAAGAGTTCGATACTGTTGGTTTTGAAATTTTGAGATCAATGAATTTACATAATTAAGAATTCGAGACTCCAAGACGAACTAAATTGAGTGGAAAACGAGACTCATACAAAACTGAGAGAAATCTGAGACGTTTTGAAGATACCATTTGCCAACCCTATTTTTGGATTAGTAGGAGCTAGGTGTTACACTGAATAGATTAAAGAGTTGAATTATATAAAATATACCTTTGTTTCAAATTTTAAACCCAAAAATACTTCAGTGGAGTGTGGCACTTAGTTGTACATCAATCGAAACAAAACAACAGCGTGAAAATATATTTTAATAGTTGTATACGAATGTCAACATTAACTCGTTTAGAAAAACGTCGCATGCCAATGGTACTACTAAAATGTACAATCCATTTTCGATTTTTTTTTTACACAGCCTTAGCTTTAGTTGAAGGCAAATATTCAGAGTTATGCCGGAGTGCTCTGTTGTACTTAACCAAAACTCAATCTTTTTTCTTGCCATTGAAAATTTGTTCTCGTTTTTTTCTCAATCTTATGTTATTGTTGATTTATAAGAGGAAAAGCTTTGTAAAATAATTTTAAAAAAATGTATCTTTCAAACATGCATTTCCACGCGAGCCATTACTAAACAAAAGAATATATTACAACCCTTCAGAGGCTATATTTAAGGCTGTGTAAAAGAGAATCGAAACTGGACCATTGGAAAACAACAAAATTTACAAAATTCAATTGTTAAAAACGATTAAACTGTTTTAGTTTGTAATAATACATTACAACGTTTCGGTGTCTCTGTTTTGTATGATCTGCAAATTATGCGATTTTCATTATGGCGCCATTTTACTACCAAGACCAGCATTCTTTCCAAATTGTCTTTCATATTCAAATGTTTAATCCCTTTGGAGATTAATAAAACAATTTGCACTAATTGCCGTTACTAGCAATATGAGTCTTTTGAGCCGCGGTCAGCGGAAGTTTGTTTGGTGATTATTATACCACAACTTTTAGTGTTTCTATGTCAAAAAGAATATCTAAACCTCCTGATTTCTCATGATTTACTAACGAAAGAGGCGATGCTACGATTCTTAACTTGCGATCTAAGACGTTTTTTTCAAATTACTCATACTGTCTGAACTCTGGTCTGAACAGCTTATCATTAAAGATTTGTTTTGAATTTTCGCGCGAAAAATGAAAAAACTAGGAGTCAATATAAGTCAGGCATTACATACATACCGAGTAAGCCTAAAAACTAGTTTGGATGAGCCAGAGAAACAAAATGGTGTACGAGTTAGAGATTTCTCTATGTTTTAGCCTTCCTGCTCAACTTCAGGGCTTCGAAAGTAAACATGGCGGAACCCAAACACAAGCTTTGAAGTATGCTTTCTTCGCTGGCAAAAGGAACCAGTTTAGATCGGGATTTTTTGCAAATATTTAAGCGAAATTGCTTCATAAAAAGCTCTAGAAGACAATGCGATCGAACCAAACTTCAGCAACTGTACCTACAATAGCAATTTTGCAAGCAGAAAAGGACCAACTTGGAGATTTTCGTGGTACATGATAGCACAAGTAAGCATTATTTAATGATTTTGTAAAATGCTTCAGGGAACCGGTTTCTCGTAAACAAATCCATTTCATTTTTTGTCATATTACAGATGAGACAACATCTATCGCGATTTTAACGATCCAAACTTTACACTCGAAGGTTGGAAAGATTATTTTGGCATTTATTTAAATTTACCCTACATTTCTTATAGAATTTGATGGCCATTTTGAGCAAAATTATTCGTCAAATGAGCATGCGCGAACTCCATCTTGACTCATATTGCTAGTAACGGCGATACAAAAGAAAGTCAGAAAAACATTCTGGTATTGGTTGTATATGGCGCCATAATGTAAATCCTCTGTGAGGACAGTTTAATGTTTTCAAAAAAGTTGAAAAGCCACTTGTTTAACTTGTAATTATGCAATTATCTTGTAATTTTTTAACATTTTTCTTTTATCTTTTAAATGTTTTGTAATCTTTGTAATAATTAGTAGGTGAAGAGCCACCTAGTGGATATACTACTAATAAATCCGTTATTATTATTATTATTATTATTATTATTAAATCCTCTATTACTGAAATTCGACAACCGGCACCAGCCATTCTCTGTGACAAAGTATTTAGAAATAGATGTGTTTTATAGTTGCTTTATGTTGTTTTGTTTCCAGGATTCGTTGTTGATATGGAAGCTGTTTCTTGATTGGAGTATATCAAGCAATAAAGACAATGTTTCTTCAATATTCGCAGTAAGTTGAATAAGAAGTAATATATACAATATAAACGGGAGATCTGTATGAGGTTTATAACAGAGAGCTGTAAGCCAGCTCTTTAAAACCTCATACAGATCGGATGCAAACATTGTATATTACTTATCAAATATCTAGATTAATACTGCTATTTTTAGATTTAAAGTTTTGAAATTACATGTAATTTGGCCGAGATTTTTCAAGCTAAATCTTATGCAAATCAGGCCGAATTCTGTATCACTATTTACAGATGCCTTCACGGTAATGATTTTGCATTAGTTCTAGATCATGCATTGATGATGAATTTGTATGTATGTGTGTATCTTTCTTGGGTGACAGATAAAGCAATGCTTTATTTCCAATCTGGTGCTTTATTATTGGACTTTGAAAAAACTAAATCATGATGTCAAAACAACCACCATCCATAATCAGCTTCGCCCTTAACGTCACTGCATATTGTAAATACTCTTAGGTATGAGGAATATTGACGTTAGTGAGTTTATTTGTTTGATAGAAGTCCACCGAGTCCTATGATGAGGTGGGTGACGTCATGAAGAACGAGTACATTGATTGGTTAGCAGCTACTGATGGTATTATTAAAGCTAGGCAAGTTTATAAAAGGTAAGAAAACGCATATGTCTTACGACGCTTAACATTTGTTTGGGTTCGATCGCTTACACACAGCGAAAACGTCACAATCGGCATTTTTAACAATTTCCCGCTAATGCACTCCTAATGATTTAAAGCAAACAAGATGGGAACTCAAACGATAACTGATTACTTTATTTCGTCTTCTGTCTCATTTTATATTTTAAGTAATGGATCTCTTTTGTAAACTCATTACAGTGATTGTATCTAGCTTAATCAGCATTTATCTTACATCGTGACACAAGTTCGTTTGAGAAAATAAACATTGTATTGTGTGTTGTGTTATGTTGTGTTGCGCTGCGTTGTTTTACGTTGCGTAGTGTTGTGTTGTTTTACGTTGCGTGGTGTTGCGTTGTGTTGTTTTACGTTGCGTGGTGTTGTGTTGTGTTGTTTTACGTTGCGTGGTGCTGTTTTGTGTTGCGTTGCGTTGTTTTACATTGTGTTATGTTGTGTTGTTTTACGTTGCGTGGTGTTGTGTTGTGTTGTTTTACGTTACGTGGTGCTGTGTTGTGTTACGTTGCGTAGTGTTGTATTGTGTTGTGGTATGGTGTGGTGTGGTGTTGTATTGTACAAATGGTAGGAATATAAAATGATCTGTCAAATAATGTATGCATGGATTTACGCAAAACTCTGCCGTGTTGACTCTTAACGTGATAGACGTGTCCACCATGCTACAACAACAACAACAACAACAACAGCAAACAACAATAACAGCTACAACAACAATAACCAACAAGTGCAGCAACACCAACAGCAGCAAGAACAATAACAACGACAATATATATATATATATATAATCAAATGCGCTAATTAGTAGTTAGTTAGTAGTTAGTATGTATTAGTGTAAGCCTATCACTTAGGAGGGTCGTACCTGCGTCCTCAGTCGTTCTTTTACGTCCCCCGTTAAATATTGGTTAATATGAAGTGTGGCGAGACGGGACCTCCAGTTTATCGTCCTTATCCGAGAAGACGCGAAGCCTAACAATTATAAATCGAAGAACATTCTACTCAATTATTGAAAGACCCTGAGTGATGGTCCGTCTGAGGGTTCGAACCCGCAGCCTCCCGGTTAACAGTTAACGTTCTCCCAACTGAGCTAACTTGTTAATCGGTTAAAAAATCGGTTTCAACTGTGTCTTGCAGTACAATGAATTTGCTATATTGGTTTTACCTTTCAGGTTTTGTATACAAAGCTCTGTCTCGTTGTCATTCTTGAGAAAATGCGTCGCTCTAGAACAGGCTCAAGTATGTTTTAGATATGTATCATCACATACTACCATGATCAGTACCACCATCATCATGTATCATCACCTACTACCATGATCAGTACCACCATCATCATGTATCATCACTTACTACCATGATCAGTACCACCATCATCATGTATCATCACTTACTACCATGATCAGTACCACCATCATCATGTATCATCACATACTACCATGATCAGTACCACCATCATCATGTATCATCACTTACTACCATGATCAGTACCACCATCATCATGTATCATCACATACTACCATGATCAGTACCACCATCATGTATCATCACATACTACCATGATCAGTACCACCATCATCATGTATCATCACATACTACCATGATCAGTACCACCATCATCATGTATCATCACATACTACCATGATCAGTACCACCATCATCATGTATCATCACATACTACCATGATCAGTACCACCATCATCATGTATCATCACATACTACCATGATCAGTACCACCATCATCATGTATCATCACCTACTACCATGATCAGTACCACCATCATCAGGTATCATCACATACTACCATGATCAGTACCACCATCATGTATCATCACATACTACCATGATCAGTACCACCATCATCATGTATCATCACATACTACCATGATCAGTACCACCATCATCATGTATCATCACATACTACCATGATCAGTACCACCATCATCAGGTATCATCACATACTACCATAATCAGTACCACCATCATCATGTATCATCACTTACTACCATGATCAGTACCACCATCATCAGGTATCATCACTTACTACCATGATCAGTACCACCATCATGTATCATCACTTACTACCATGATCAGTACCTCCATCATCATGTATCATCACATACTACCATAATCAGTACCACCATCATCAGGTATCATCACATACTACCATAATCAGTACCACCATCATCAGGTATCATCACATACTACCATAATCAGTACCACCATCATCATGTATCATCACTTACTACCATGATCAGTACCACCATCATCATGTATCATCACATACTACCATGATCAGTACCACCATCATCATGTATCATCACATACTACCATGATCAGTACCACCATCATGTATCATCACATACTACCATGATCAGTACCACCATCATCATGTATCATCACCTACTACCATGATCAGTACCACCATCATCAGGTATCATCACTTACTACCATAATCAGTACCACCATCATCATGTATCATCACCTACTACCATGATCAGTACCACCATCATCATGTATCATCACCTACTACCATGATCAGTACCACCATCATCAGGTATCATCACATACTACCATGATCAGTACCACCATCATCATGTATCATCACCTACTACCATGATCAGTACCACCATCATGTATCATCACTTACTACCATGATCAGTACCTCCATCATGTACACAACTACCACCACCATCATTATCACCTCCATCATCATTATCACCATCATCATCATTATCACCATCATCATCATTATCACCATCATCATCATTATCACCACCATCATCATTACCACCACCACCATCATTATCACCTCCACCATCATTATCACCTCCATCATCATTATCACCATCATCATCATTATCACCACCATCATCATTATCACCTCCATCATCATGATCACCACCATCATCACCACAGCCACAATCATTTCAACTATTATCATCATCACGATCATCATTCAAAATGTGAATAACTAAGAAGAATTGCTGAATATGAAAAATTTAAAACGTAAAATAGTAGTCTTCAGAAGAGATAGGTCTTGAGCTTTGACAGGAAGCTTTGATTCAAGGGATATTTGATTCCATAATCCAGGAGCTAATAAACTAACAGCCCTGCTACCATAGCTGTTAGTTCTTAATTAATCACAATTACTTGTCATCATCATGACCTCCCCTACCAACATTCTACCGTCATCGTAACATCGTTCTCATCGTTATTTTTATTATCTACGTCTCTTACTTCTAGCTTGCTCCCAGTCTCCCTCACGTCCGCAAGCTGTATGACGTCATGCTTGACAAACATGGATCACATGATGCAGGTAAAACATTTTCCTTTTTCTCCCCTCTATCTGAGATGCTCCTCGCATCCGCACAGCTCTCCTATGAGGAGAGGCTTGTTGAAAGGCTCGCGCTTCTTTTGTTTCGATCTCTTACAATAGGTGATGTACATTATGGCGTCGTTTTACTACCAGCATTCTTTGCGAATTCTCTTATAATTCTACGATCTTTAAATTTTAAATTTTCAAATACTCACCGAATGAAATATTTTTTTATCACTTTGTCACACAAATAAATGAAAAATAGGGGTATCCGTGCAATTTAATAAGATAAAAGAAATTTCACGAAAATTTACAAAAATTTCACAACATTCCCGTAAGCCTTTGTTATTCATGTGCCAACCAGACAGTGATTGGCCGTTATTTCAATAGAGCTAATTGTTGTTCTGATTGGCATGTTAGCAAAACAATTTGTTTGTTAGTAAACATGAAGTACTGCTATACTAGTAGAGTGCAAACACTAAATGTGTGCAACAGTTGTCACTATTTACTAGTAAATAGCACAGTGATCAAACTAAAGAAAACAATACAATTAGCATAAAATAACATTTAAAACATGGTTTAGAGATATTTATGTTGCACACTAAATGTGTGCAACATACGTTTGTAACTGTCTGACTGTTTGATCAATAAATTTGTTAAACCAGAAACTTAACACTACATTCACTACCACTGAAAACGAAGAAATAGTATTTTTATTTTACTTTTAGATTTGCCAATAGAATTAATATGTAAACCCATGGATACATGACAGTTTTAATAAACGTATTTAAATATATTATATTTTGATCCTTTTTGAAGAATTATTGTTCATGAAGTTTTTCATTCATAAATTTGTTAAACATGCAGTCTTACATGCATCCCAATTCGAGCCAAAGTAAAATTTGTTTATGTAACAAGTTGGGTGTAAGCATAGTGACATTAGGACAAGCTGTTGTTCCGGCCACAACGTTTCAGCAATCCTGTCACGGCATTGAGAATATGTTGAAAGAAAGCAATGTCTCAATTAGAACTACTTAATGCCAACAATCAGTATATTCTGCTTTGTAGGTTTAAAATGTCTCCGTTTCAGCAGTCTTAACAATTAAACGTCTCGCTAGGAAAGCGAACTGCATGTAAAAATAGTCCTTGCCTGAAGCTATATGGCCACCTTGAAGCAGTTTTAATTTGTTGAGATAAAATGTCTCATGACATTGAGTTAGTAACAGAACAAGACAATAAGTGGCCCTTAAAATTAAGAGGTGATCAAACGTTTTACCGGCTTTGGTATATTTCAGAGAAATAATTTTTTGACCTTCGAGCAGCGTCTTTCACAGTGTCTTTCTAGCTGCAAGATTCTGTGATAGTCGTCCAAGTGTATTCTAAATAAAATCATATAAGTGGTAGCGTTTTACGTCATGATGCCGATCGCCTGTTGGGATAAATTTGAAAACGTAGAATACTACAACTACCAGAATGCTTTGCCGACTTTCTTTTGTTTCGCAATTAACTTATGAGAAATTAATGTTTGTACATATCAACGTAGTTTAAATTCACGCGACCTAAATTAATGCAATTCAGAAGGAAATGTTATTTCAAATAAAGAAAATTAACGTGAAAAGGGGCAAAAGATTATTAAAATAAGGAAAGTAACCCGATCGAGCCGTGACCCTGAAGTGCAGTAACCCAAAAAATTTGACGATTTTTAAAGTAGAGGAAGTGTCGTGTTTCGTCGACATTTATTATGTGGATGAATCAAAGTCTATTCTATAGATGTTGCAACTGATGTCCAGAAATATGTACCATCAGATAATTCAAATAGTAACTGTAAAACGTTATTAATTTATCTGATTGTTGATGTTATATGAAGATAAAATAGTGTTATTTTAATTAGCATTCAACTTTATCCTTTACGTTTTAATTAACGTTGAAGGCAATTCTCGCGACCAAAATTAACGCGAATTTTTGAAAATCTCGTTAAATAAGTGAAGCGTTAATTTCCTATAACAAGTTGTTTTATTTATCTCCTTAGAGATTAAAAACTTGAATATGAAAGAGAATTCGCAAGGAACTGTAGTTGTAGTAAAATGACGCCATAATGTACATGGCCTATTCCATTGTTCAATTTTTTTTTTTTTTTTTTTTTTTGTCATGGCTTCGGTGTATAAAAGTTGCATTTTCAGGCGGCGTCCACACTAACTCGGATAACTTTTGAAAACGTAACTTTATTTATCCGGTTAGACCTTCAGTCCACACTAAAACGCATGAATCCGAAAGAATTATCTGCTAATTCTATTGTTTAACGAGCAGTTTTTGTAACGGCATGGGAACAAAAGTTGCGTTTTCGAATTTATCTGGCATAGTGTAGCCAGGGTCTCAAATTTATAGTGTGAACATGGCTTTGCACACGACTTATTTTTCTCAATTTGCCTTTGTTCAACATGCTCTAAAATATGTTATGATTTAGCCCTGTACCCTCGGGGCTTCCTCGTCTCGCCGTGTCAGTCTTCCTTAATTAATTTCTTGTTAAACTGAAGTATATATCCGGTAGAGACCGGATATTAAATGTCGCGCGGTATGTTAAATTTTCCGTATAGCTGCGTGTCGGCGTGCGACATCGCTTTTGAATACAGGAAAAATACACTTGAGACAGAGCAGCAAAGTATCTTTGATGTAACGGGAAGCTAGAATGACGTTTGATATAAGTAATTCTTGTTGATGCCAGGACACGAAGAGTAAATGAAAGAGCGTTTTTTGTTTTTCTTTTCTTCATAGTTCTGTTTCTGTCAAAAAATATGGAGCATCAAAGAGTGTAAATACTAAATGTCTGCAACAGTTGTCACTATTTAGTAGTAAATAGCACTAGATAAACAAATGAACACAATAGAATTAGCATAAAATACCAATATTTAGTGGTATTTATGTTGCGCACTATTTTTGTTGTTACACTGTGTTTGCACTATCTATGTTGCACACTTTTAGTGCGTGCACACTAAACAAATTAATGATGTTGGCAACACTGAGTGAATACAATAGAGGCTCTCTTTCCGCGAACCCCATAAGACGGCTCCAACGGAAGCTTAGATATGCGTTGAACTACTCCACAGCCTTGATAGAGTGCAAACACTATATGTGTGCAACAGTTGTCACTATTTAGTAGTAAATAGCACTAATTAAACAAAAGAAAACAATAGAATTAGCATAAGATAGTACTATTTAGTGGTATTTATGTTGCACACTTTTAGTTCGTGCACTCTAAACACTTAGTTATAAAAACTGTTCCAACAATTCCTTTCGGCCGTGTTGTGTGTATTCTTCTACAAAGCGTTCTGAGCTGTATACAACATAAAAAAATCAATTCTACGAATGTAAAAGCTAGGGCTACATATGGGATTCTTAAATTGTCTACAGTAATTCTTTCTTAAAAATACTTTGTAACCGTTTCCCATGATTCCCTGGACATACATTATCGCCGTTTCTCGTTCACTCGGAACAACCTCCTATACTTTGTCTTTTCTTTTTTCATGAAATAAATGTATACTTTAACCAAATGGTATTCAAATTGCTTAACTTATTAGTTCAGTTTGTTTTAACACCGTGTTAAACCTTGATTATGTTGTAAGTTTTTTTACCAGCTAAAACAGACCACTCTGATTATTTTTACACTTTCAAAGCATGGTCTTGTCAGCAGCTGTGATGTTCGAAATGCCACTCGTTACTGCTTCGTAAATTATGAACAAATATGACCATAACCTCTGGCAATCCAATGACGGAAGGTATTTTAAATCATTTTCCCCAACTCAATGCAACTGTTTATCTCATTGAACTTGTTAAATGTCGAGAAATAAATCCGGTCCGTCTGAGGTTGGCTGGTATTTGAGTGACGTAAATATTATCGTGTCCTTAAAGGCTTATCAACAACTGTAACGTGTGGTGCTCAAACAACCGCGACAACCACATTCAGGAAAGCACTAGAATAAACACTACAACGATAGTAGTGCAATGTTATTAGAAAGTACTTATCAACAACTAAATCAACAGTCTCGATTTTTTTAGACTGCGAACAAATTCAGGAAACTATGATACTCGAAAATGTAGCGATCTTTGAGAGCAACTTATTAATTTTCCTAATAAGCTGTGAACGAACGAATGAACAAAGTAACGAACGAATCACGAACGAGCGAACGAACGAATGAATGAAAAAACGAACGAATGAACAAACGAACGAACGAACAAGCCAACGAACGAACAAACGAGCCAACGAACGAAGGAACGAACGAACGAATGAACAAACAAAATGAAAGCATGGACGAATGAATAGCTAGATGCATAGATAAAAGATGGACGAAAATACGGCCCATCAAAATAGTAATCCATATTATTTTTCGATGATGGGTGCGACCGACACTAATCCAGAGAAATACGACAGCGCAACTTCAAAACCGTAAAAAAAAAATATAACAAAAAAAGCTATAATGAAAAAATACCACTTGCATAAAAATGTTTCGGATTCATACGGATTTGTGTGGACGGAAGGCCGAACCGGATAAATAAAGTTGCGTTTCATTCAATTATATCCGGGTTAGGTTATGTCAACACTTATTCGGATAAATTTGCAAACCCAACTTTGTTTTCACGATAAGCATGAGGACGTCATTGTAAACATTAAACTACAATAAAATAGACTTTTACTGCTTTCGCTTGACTAGCAACAAAACTATAGATTTACATCGAGGTTGTAGTGTATGAAATACAGAGAATGTATGGATTTATACACTCCAGCCTCGGTGTAAATCTAATATTTTGTGGCCAGGCAAGCGAATGATGGGAAGGTCTACTTCAGTGAGGACACTCGAACCGTGAACATTTCGTGCTTTTTGGATACTTTTTTAGCATGCATCCTTTAAGTGAATCGATTTGAAAACATTTTGATTTTGATAACTCAGTACATTTGCGATTAGCCCTACTTGTATATGGGATTTCAAGAAGTAGAATGCTAAGAAAATAAAAAAATCTTAATAAAGATAAGTGTTTATGGTTCGACTGACCTTACTCTAAACGAAATTACAAATACAATCATTTGATTTGTTTCTCCAATCACAGTTACGTGTCTTACAAAATACGCTACTGGTCTTTTTCTGTGACGTTTTTTTTAATGTGTTAAGCCTTTATTATTTCAGATATATGGATAGAGTGCATCGGGTTCGAACAAAGAGAAGGCAGTATGAACAGTGCTGGTCATTTACATTGGAAGGCTATCAAAACACTATCAGGACCAGACTTGCAAGAGTTTATCTCCAAATACGCTTTACTTCAAGCCGGACGCTTGCCTGCAGTGGACGAGACAGTGTAAACTTACTCTAGGGTGTGGTATGCTCTGTCTGGGCAATTGATAGCCGACTCACGTCAACCGGGTATTCCCTTAAACAAAGTCCTGTTTGTGCTATGAGTCATAATAATCACAACGTCCTGTCTGTGTTGACAATGGAAATGCACCAATAAATTTTAATGTTTTAATACGTGCTGAAACTATACACAAACAAAGTCGGCTCTATTGATTTTCCCACTTTTCAACAGACCAGTTTCGAGTTCTTTATTGCTCAGGCTAAGCCTCAATTATACGCAAATTAAAACAAAAGTTTTGAGACAAACCCACTGGTATATGTGTGTCAGTTGTAAAAGATATGTCACGTGCAAGCGAGGCTTAGCCTGGGCAATGAAGAACTCGAAACTCGCATATCTGCCCCGCATAACGTCATATTGCAATAGGGTAATTGATTCGTTTTTACTGGCTCAGTCATCCACATGTCAAGAACTGTTTCAGCAAATCCCCTGCGTTCAGTAAAAACCCGCGTAAAAGAACCTTGATTTTTCCAAGTCAGCCTGAACAGGTTCTTAAGTTTAAGGTTCTTGCAGTTTTAGGTTCTTGTCCTTGTAAGTGGATTTTTACTGTAGTTCAACCGGGTATAATTTGGGTGCAGAAATTTTGTTCCGTTGTCGCTCGGAAGGATTCGTCTACATGGTATTGTATTTCCCTGGTATGATGCTGAGTTTTATCTTCCACTGTGGTGTGTTTTGCTGTGGAGGTAAATGTTTGAGACGGGCGTACATAATAAGGAAAACCAGAATTTTTTTCGTCTGACTATTTTCTTCTAGGTTTCTCTTTCTTGGATAGTTCATCCTGAACTGTCAAAACAGGTCTTCTTATTTGGAGGAGTAACTTATCTACCGCACATACTCAATCTTTTCCTTCATTGACAAATAGACAAAACCTCGATTATACGCAAATATAATTAACAAAATTGTTGGTGTTATGTATTGATATGGGTAAAGCATTTATGTTAGTGGTGGTTTTGAGATGTAATGTAATGTAATGTAATGTAATGTAATGTAATGTAATGTAATGTAATGTAATGTAATGTAATGTAATGTAATGTAATGTAATGTAATGTAATGTAATGTATATAGCGCATTTCACCCAATGTCTCAATGCGCTTTACAATCTTTAATATCTATAGTATGTAATCCGGTTTTACAAGCATGCGGTAAGGAGGCAGTCCATCCTACGCAAGTTTACCTCTCGAGTTCTGTGCAAAATTGTTTATTTCCCAGTTGTAGGTAAAACCACGGACTAATGCCCTCAACGGGGATTCAATAGACAGTAATCCCTAGGATAGTATATTAATAGCAAGACTAAAAGGCATTTGAAACCAGTGCTTAGCAAGGTAATTACAAAAACAGCTCGACAAATTTAGACATTTGCAGTGTCCCATTTTCACGATGACGTCATCTTACTGACAATCGCAGAATGCTTTTGGAATTTTCTTTGTCATTTAGATTTCTTTTTCAATTTCACTTCGGTTTCATTAATTTCTGTTCCTTTCTTAATATTTCGAGTGGTAGTCGAGGGAGGGGAGGGACTGAGGTATGCGTTGTCGTATATATTAAAGTATTCTATTTTTTTTAAGCAGGAAGAAAATAAAAAGCCATGTCAGACATTTCTAAGCGCCTCGGAGTTGTTCTTTTCCTCGTTCTCCTTTGTTTTCACGAACGTAACAGCATTTGGTATATCTATATACAGGGACGGAACGAGGGAGGAGGACTGCAGTGACTTGTCCCCCTCCCCCCCCCCCCCCCCAAAAAAAAATGTTTTGATTTTTTAAACTTATTTTATAATTTCAAAGCAACTTTTTTTCATTTTAGTTAATGAAATAAAATAATTAATATCAGCCGAATATATTTTGAGTGTTTTATTCTCATAAATGAACTGCAATGAATGACGCACTAGAATATGTTAATGAGAATCCAAAAAGGGAAAAAACGAAAATAGTTGGAAAATTGCCACTGGTCCCCCTCCTTGAAAAAATCCTGGATCCGCCACTGATATATTTGTTTGTAACAACTTTGTCTTTCAATGAGTAGTATCTGTGCCCGGTATGATTCCGCAAAACCTGTCTGCAGAGTACGTGAGTAGCCACAAGTTTATCATAATGTAACGGATCTGACTACAAGTGCTACTCGACTTGACAATCAACATCTGAAATTAATCGCATGAACAATCCTATTAACATAGGTCGTGTCGCACTTATCACTCATAGCACTCTTTGCATAGATACAGCTATTCTTGAAAAGGTTGTCAAATTGAAATACTGAATTAGGGAATTACTATGTCGATCATTTGCATATCTCAAGTTTTCAGTTGAGACTTAAAACAACGATACAAAACTGCACATATTATATAGTTACATAGTTTATAATAATTATTTGGTAAATTTATTTTCGTACATTTTGATTCAACATTTAAAAAAAATAAAGATCATGAGATATGCAAATGACTTAGCAATTCACTAAATCAGTATTTCAACTGGACAGCCATTTCAAGTATAGCTGTAGAAACATATTTCGAATTTTAAGATTTCATTGACATCAAACAGTGCTAGCAAAATATGAATTACAGCGAAAATTTGACAAAAAAAGTGAGTCTTAAGCAGTTGAATGTAAAAATGACGCCGTGCGTGCATTTAATGTTAATTTTGCACTGGTTCATGGGAGTATGTACAACATTGTTCTATTCAATTCAGTTAATCTCAGTTAATATTGACGATTTTAGTCAAATTTTCACCTTTTTTTTATTTTTGTTAGTTTTATCTGAACATGTTATGGAAATCAAAAACTGTATAAAAACGTTTTTTTTTGTGTGTGACGTCATCACTCGGTACAGTATGCCAGTATGGATGCTTTTGTTGCTAATCCAGGACTGAGTTTACACGTGGACATTGTTCAGCTTGGATATTTAACTATTTTTAATGTGAAATATCTGATGGTCGGCTTTTTGTTCTTTTTGAATTGGATTGACTTCGTGAAATTTGAAAAAAATGTTATTTAAGAAGGGGAAAATAGAATTGCTAAATGGTACAAAATAGTGCTATTAAACAAAGGAAAAACAACAGAATTGCATAAAATTGTAGCTAGTCTTAGTATTAAACAGTTTCGGGGATAATTGTTGGCACTGTAATGAAACACTTTGTTCGAATAGAAGAACGCGATCTACAAATGGACGAAATCTACATTCAGCAAAGTATTTCGATTACAGGGCAATACAAGAGTCACCTAGGTCGAGATGAGTCAACCCATCGTTCAATTACAAGTACGCTCAGCGTATTTCAAATGTGTAAAAAGATGTGCAAATATTCTTATAAAACACTGCGAAAACCGAAGAAGAAGGTATGCTCGGGAAAATCATTCTTGAAATTTAGTCCCGCGGAATAATGTAATTAAATTAAAAAGAGCCACAATACTCTCCACTGCATCCGCTGAATTTATGTGTCTAAGCTATGTGAAATAATCCAGCGTTACGAAACACGTGTAATGTGTAATGAGTCATTTAGTATGTGCAAGCATTCAATGGTATTGCTTACACTATGCCGTTCTGGTAGCTAGTTAGTCTGTATTACTGTCGCGACAGTTTAAAGCACCCCCAAGAAGTCTCCCTTAAACATGCCGCTTTCGACATTCCGTGAGTGCTTGTCTAGTCATTAACGGATATAATTCCTATTTATACTACACAACATCCGAGCAGTCGAATCATTCTACTTGCAACATCGATTGAAGAACCATGGTACAGTCTGTATTCCTCGCTGGCTTGTTGGCCTCTCTTGCGCTATCTCAGGCTGTTCTGTTATCCAAAAAGCTTCCCGATTCTGCTGGGCTTCTGCGTCCCGTCAAAATAAAAGTACAGCCTAAGGAATTAATCGATGATTGCCTCGATTGCCAACCAACGCCATCGGCAAAAGACCTGAACGTTGCCATCCTGACGAAACTAATCGGAGGAAAAATGAATTCTGACATCTACTCAATAACTCAACCAACCGAATTTGACAATCCTAAGGTCTTCAAATACTTGAGTAACAGGCACGAGAAAGCGAGGAAAAAATACCTTGAAAACTTTGTAGCTCACCATACGAAAATTATGGTAAATAATGGTCAGATGACAAGCAACCAGAAAGCGTTTTTGGTCAGTTGGTTAGAGGAGCAGTCTAGTTGTCCTTTGAGGATGGAGTGGAAAGACATGGGTCCATATTCATGGCCCCGATATATTAAGGTCAGTTGTTGATATAGTAGAGTTTTTAGAGCATAATTGAACACGGCCTTCTCCTAAGAGGCAAATGCAAAATGTTCTCGGAATTATAAACATTTTCTTCTGGTTATCAGATTGAAAAAAAAAATGAAAATGAAAAAGATACATCTATCTATGTGATCTCAAAATTCCACCAAACTGATAAAAACGATATCGCAAATTTTATATCAAATATCACTGCTAAAGGTGAGATTTTTTACCGTGGACTGCATTCAAACCAGTTTTACTGTACGTACGCCAGCTGTTTGCCGAGATTTCTTTTGGCATGGACCCGTTGATTGTTGCAAACCAGGAAACCAATTTTTTGTGGTTGTCGCGTACTATTTCTAACAATATGACAGAGTCGCATTCTATTGGACAAACAAAATTTGAATTTCACTTCGACCAAAATCGAGAATTAATTTCACGTGGTATTGGGTCTATTTTGAACCTGTAGTCACGTTTTGCCCATCGGACCAGCGGAAATGATTAGGGTTCTCCTGCTGGACCTGCTGGTTCAGACTGATATTTTTTTCAGAAATACTAGATTTTGCTGCAGCAAATGTAAGCATAGCGCTATTCCATACCAAGCAAGGGAATTGTATACTAACTTTTTAAAAATTGTCTTTAATGATAGCTTCTTCAGTTGATAACTTTATTATGCCCAATCTGCGCACAACCGACCTCTTGTTTTCAGATTTCTTACGTCACACACAGAGCCGGGCCTCGTCGACACTGCCGCATACATTTGAAACACGCAATTTAATTGATCAGTTCCTGAGGATTCCCGTCCACCCTAATCAGCATTTTCCCGCAAGAAAAAACTATGTATTAATTTTAATGATATAAATATTTTTAATTTTATTATTTAATTTAATATCACTATTTTACTTCCGATTTTTGGGAAAGTTGTATTTTCACATCTAACGATATCTAACGATCGATGGCTTGCACCGTTCACCGCATTGGTGTGTCAAAGGACACAACCTGATTCTATTCCTTCTTAGGTTTCTTGTTTCTATTCTTACAAGTAAAGTTCAAGGTTAAATGTGGATATGAAAACAAGTTTGGCCTTGGAGCGTGATAAGGAAAGTTTGGTCAATACGTATAAAGGCATAAACAAATAAAGACATTTTCAGAGAAACTACGCGCATGCGTATTTTGCTCATATTAGTGCTGTTAAAACTTTTGTTTAAAGAATCACCCTAATTTAAAAATATATGGAATTCCCTAATTTCCTCACTAAGTGATATTTCTTTCATATCATATCATTTGTCTTGATTCAGTTCAGAAATTTCCAGAGAGAGTACGCGCAAGCGTTATTGCACATATTGTACTGTTTAAACTTTTTTTACAGTAGCGCCCTAAATTGTTTTTCAATTTTTTTAATATTGTCTGGAATTCCCTAATTTCCTCATTAAGTGATATTTCTTTCATATCATGGCTGGTTTGCCTTGATTCGGTATATTTGAATACTACGATCGATGGTTGAATAAGCTTTGTTGACATCCAATTCAAGTGTTTGCGCGATAACAATTGCCAATCATAATGACCCATTTTCTAAGGTGGTTGACCTGGAAGACTGGTCCGTCTAACAAAACAACAATGTCTCGATTTATATTTTTCTGGTTGTTTTGTCAGTTATTTGCTTTGTGACTGCTGGTATTTTTCTTCATTTTTGTTGCTGTGCGTTTAGCTTGTAGCAGTACTGGACATTTGATACCTTGTTGGTTTGTATGCGTACTGTCATTTTGTTTAATTTCTTTATCTTTTTTTGTTTACTCAATTGATTGTCTACTCGTCTACTTATTTTTTTTTTTATTTGTTTGCTTGCTTGTTTTTTTTGTGTGTGTTTATTTGTTTATTTGTTTGTTTGTTTGTGTGTTTTTTGTTTGTTTGTTTGTTTGTTTGTTTTTTTGTTTGTTTGTTGGTTGGTTGGTTGGTTGGTTTGTTTGTTTGTTGGTTGGTTTGTTTTCCGGTTTGTTTGTTTTGTTTTTTGCTTTGTTTGTCTTTTGTTTGTTTGTAATGTTTGTTTGTTTGTAATATTTGTTTGCTCTCACCTTTAGTTTAGCCAGTCAGTCATCACCGTCTGAGAAGTGAGGTTTTTTTCACGTTTCTCACATGACCATTATCTTAGTAAAGCAGACATCTTTAGCCTAAGGATTTACCAAGATTACCAAAATAAACCGTCTGCAGTGATTTTTTTCCGTTAAAGAGGGCGGCTAAAGGTTTTTCACACCAATAACGGTAATTATGGACTCCAATTAGTCATATCAAATGTACTCTCTGCCGCCGCCACACGGCTTGCAAAGTCTAATGAGGTACTAGCTTATATATAGCATATTTCAGATCGTCTCACTGCTCTTTTCGATTGCCTATAGACCGCTATTTATCACGTTTTGCATGACTAGTGATGTTTTCACGTTCTAAGAACAATTGGTTCATGTCACATGACCAGGTATGGGAACGGCTCCATCAAATTGTCTTGCAACGAGTGCGAGTATTGCAGCATGCAGTTATTGGGGCAATATGTTTTATACCGGGTTGCAAAGACACGATTTTACCGGCGGAGAAGGGTGGGGACCCCTTTATCCTAGGGAACGAAAATGAGCGTCCTTTTTTAATAAGGGCCACAATTAGTGATGTGGTAACTTTGGAACCTCTGGAAGCAATGGTCTGCTTGATTTATTGAATGGTTTTCGTGTTGATCCTTGTTCAGTAAATGGTGAAATAGACGTAAGCATAAGCCATCAAACATACACATTTCTCTTGTTTTGTCCTCACTTGTGAAATAGACGCAAGCATAAGCCATCAAACATACACATCTCTCTTGTACTGTCCTCACTAGTGAAATAGACGTAAGCATAAGCCATCAAACAGACACATTTCTCTTGTGCTGTCCTCACTAGTGAAATAGACGCAAGCATAAGCCATCAAACATACACATCTCTCTTGTGCTGTCCTCACTAGTGAAATAGACGCAAGCATAAGCCATCAAACATACACATTTCTCTTGTGCTGTCCTCACTAGTGAAATAGACGTAAGCATAAGGTATCCAGCATAAGACATCAAACATACACATCTCTCTTGTATGTGCTGTCCTCACTTGTGAAATAGACGCAAGCATAAGCCATCAAACATACACATTTCTCTTGTTTTGTCCTCACTTGTGAAATAGATGCAAGCATAAGCAATTAAACATAAACATTTCTCTTGTGCTGTATTTGCTTGTGAAATAGACGCAAACTCAAGGGCAAAGCATGCATAAGAACAAGTATGAAACTTTGTGACTGTGTTTGCGCGTATCCTTATTTCACTGATTTGACAAATGCATTTTGTATATATTACCTTTACCAAGATATTTTGTTGAGCAATCTATTCACCTTATCTGACATTCTCTCAGACAAAGATTTTTGAAATGAGTGCATCTACGTATTCAAGAAAAAGTATGAGCGGCGCATTTAAACTCCATTTCGCTTCGTGTGGGACTAATTGTATAAAAAGCATTCGGTGTCCAAATACACGTTTAGCATTGTCTTATATAACTTTACATCAAACACGAAGATTAAAATCACCATGTTCACATATCTGACAACGTTATCTTTTTTTCAGCGTGCCTTCTGTGTTGGAAAACCATGCTCTATCGACCCAGGAATGAGATGTACTGCGTCAGCCCGTCGCTTTTTCCCACTTCTTCGCTGGTATTGTATAGACGCCAGTCATAAAACTAACCTACCTGCGTTTATTGGACGTCGACAGCGATTTGTAAAAAGAGATGGTTTTCTGTGTAGATGGATCAAATACTTGCATCCAATCACTACTCAATGTGCCTGTCAATGCAAGGTTTGAAGATGTGCGACGGAAGCTTTAATGTCAAGTTGTGCACATCCACGGGCAGTAATTCATGTAGGACATATTGTATCAGCACTATTTAGTCATAAACCGAAGTATACATAATGTGATTGTTACACGAAGTATTTACTCAAGTAAATGTACACTTGGAGAGAATGGAACTTTTTGCTTTAGGTAAAGTTCTCCCACAAAACACATCAAAACCAACAAGTGTGGGCTATGTGCACATTGATTGTACCTAAAGTAGAGAACCTTTTTCATTGTTGGGCTTCCTGTATCAAGGCGACGCATGGAACCCAACAGAACAGCTATTGCGGTGGCAATAGGCGATCTGCATTATGACGTCATATACTTCAACTACCAGAATACTTTGCTTATTTTCTTTTGTAGCGCAATTTGCACTAATTGTTCTTATAATCTCCAAAGGGATTTATAATTTGAATATGAAAGAGAATTCGCAAAAAAGTGGTGGTAGTCGTAGTAAAATGACATAATGCAGATGGCTTATTGTTTTTACGTTTTGCAATTATGTTTTAAAACATTGAAACCTAGCAGCAGACACAGTTAACCGTAAATGTGACCCCACATCACGAAGCACTCGTACATACCGACCATTCCTTGTCACAGAAAACACAGTGTAACAAAGACTTGAACATTGCGTAGCAAAAACTTTGATATGAAAACTCTACATTATGACCAACTGAAAATAGAAATAGCTATACATCCTAGCTATATGGCACCAACATGGCTCGTCCTTGTCACAATTTTTCACCAGAATCATTTTTCAATATTTAAAGTTATCGTTGCCAACTGTGGTCGCCCGGGGCTGATTCTCGGGCAGGACTGACAGACTGTCTTTCAACGTATTGAGCTGCTACATGAGATCCCTCGCACGAATGCTACCATACTGTAATATCGCCGTCCATACGGCTGGCACAGTCAACAAAAAAGCCATTGTATTTTTTTAGATATGAAATGTGCACAGTCATTCAGGGAGACGTTAGGAAAGAAGTTTTTTTTTAATAGTATCTATTTTTTGATATATTTTATATTCTTTTATATAACTTCTGCAAAATGTGTAAATACATAATGTCTGTACATATATATATACATATATTTCTTTAATTAAAATTTGCTTTAATTGTGTGTCTGTGGTTGGTTTCTTTTAACTTGAATAAGGTTGACAATGCCTGTTTTGACGCGCCATTTTGTAGACTAAAACATGTTTTAGCAACTGCAGTAAGACCGTTTTCGAAGATCATGGCCGGTAACTACATGTGCTCTTAGTTCCTACTTACAGTAAAACTATTTTCATTCGACATTTGTCCAGAAAACTTGTTTTCCTGTAACTTTTGACGATGAAAAATTCCCCTTATCCAAAAATTGATGTCTACAAAACGCCTTATTTTGATGAAATTAAGTCTTTTTTGATTTTCGACCGCCTAACTTCCAGCAACACGGGATTTCAATCGACTGTGTTGAAATTTTGCATGCATCGATGCTTCATATTTCGACACAAAAACTGCGTCTCAGTGTTTTGGAATCTTGCCGAGTTTGTGAGTTATTACCAATTTATGCAAAAAATGCTAAAAAGACGTTTTTCAAATTTAAAAACAAATATTTTTTACAAATAATGCGTTCATAAAAAAATGACATACAGTTTATGAGATCGCAGTTTCCTCCAGACGATAATGTCATTTTTTAGTTTGTGCATATAGTAATCCCGTGTTCCTGGAGCTCCACGAAAAGAGGCGATCAAAAATCATAAGACACTCATTAAAATAAATCAATGGACCACATCAAAACCGTTTTTATACCATTGCAATCTCCATTTATTCAGCTCCAAGAAAATGTATACTTATAGAGTAGTTAACTATAATAGTTCGAGCGCTATAGGACGTTTTGTGCACATCGGTTTCTAGGGTACGTCCTTAGTTTGATTTTAAAAGAACAAAGCGCAGGGACGGCTATATACCAGAATCAATGAAAAAGGGAGCGTCGAAACTGAAGGTGGGTTGAGACAAAATCTGCGATTCATTTTGTGGTAACGCCAAACATTCCTTTATGTTTTGTTTCTGTATTTAGCAGGAGAGGGAGAGGGTTATTTCAAAGTACAATCCAAACTAAAGCATAATAACAAGATAAATAAAATGTATGTTAAAATTTGCTAAAAGTAGTGTCGTACTTTGGCAGACGAGAGAGGTCTCAAATGCAGAAGAAAGTTTTCCTTGCGAAAGTTCTAGAGCAACGCTCTCGAGACCTCTCTCGTCTGCCAAAGTACGACACTACTTTTAGCAAATTTTAAGTACTCGTTTATATAATTATTTTTGGCTTTTTCTTCTCAACTTTGCTCTCCATTTCCATTAGAATAATTCGATGTCCACGACCGCCGTCGGCCATTTTGTTTTGAATTTGCCGCTCAGTGCATTGAATGAATGAATGCTATGAATGAATGAATGAATGAATGCAATGAATGCTACTACTTTCGACCAATCAAAATCAAGAAATCATGTACTGTGCGTAATAATACTTGTGAAATAGTTTTAACTCGTAAAGTCTACTTTAATATCCTAACTTTAATTGGAAATAAGGAAATCAGCAAAGCAACTTCAGATCGGCATACATTTTATTTATCTTGTTATTATGCTTTAGTTTGGATTGTACTTTGAAATAACCCTCTCCCTCTCCTGCTAAATACAGAAACAAAACATAAAGGAATGTTTGGCGTTACCACAAAATGAATCGCAGATTTTGTCTCAACCCACCTTCAGTTTCGACGCTCCCTTTTTCATTGATTCTGGTATATAGCCGTCCCTGCGCTTTGTTCTTTTAAAATCAAACTAAGGACGTACCCTAGAAACCGATGTCCACAAAACGTCTTATAGCGCTCGAACTATTATAGTTAACTACTCTATAAGTATACATTTTCTTGGAGCTGAATAAATGGAGATTGCAATGGTATAAAAACGGTTTTGATGTGGTCCATTGATTTATTTTAATGAGTGTCTTATGATTTTTGATCGCCTCTTTTCGTGGAGCTCCAGGAACACGGGATTACTATATGCACAAACTAAAAAATGACATTATCGTCTGGAGGAAACTGCGATCTCATAAACTGTATGTCATTTTTTTATGAACGCATTATTTGTAAAAAATATTTGTTTTTAAATTTGAAAAACGTCTTTTTAGCATTTTTTGCATAAATTGGTAATAACTCACAAACTCGGCAAGATTCCAAAACACTGAGACGCAGTTTTTGTGTCGAAATATGAAGCATCGATGCATGCAAAATTTCAACACAGTCGATTGAAATCCCGTGTTGCTGGAAGTTAGGCGGTCGAAAATCAAAAAAGACTTAATTTCATCAAAATAAGGCGTTTTGTAGACATCAATTTTTGGATCCCCTGGTACCTTAAACCACAAATAACGTGAATCATTCCACTGTTTTATCCTCGCGCTACTCCACCTAAAGGATAATTGATATTTTAATTCGTTAATATTATACTGCCCCCACGGCCGGTCTTTTGGTTTGTTACGACTTCGAGTCATCTTCCATATCGGGGCAACTAAAATATACAATTGGGATGCAGAGAAATGTTTACGGGGGTAAAAAGTCACCTCGCTTCAGGGCCTTTTTAAATCAACAGAAAAGACATTGTCCACGCAAAAAACACAAAGGCAAGCAAGCTTTTATAATTTAGAATAGCCTTCAGCTCGACATTGTATATTCCATACAGATCGGGCGCTCATATTGTATATATTACTTATCAAATGTCAAGATTTTTCCGCGCGCTATTCCGCTGATTGTTTGTAGTTCATAACGCTTGGTAAAATTCATAATTTTTTACTCTGATAAAGCTTTGTTAGCTTCTCTTACTAATCATTACTCAATCTTTAAAGGTTAGTAATTCATTCTTGTTAAGTCATCTCTTTTCTATCTCTTATCTAATCTCTGTTTTGTTGTTGTGAGTTCAGTCGCACCGGTGCTGTCAGTGTTGGTGCGATCACTCACCCAACTATTTCTACAACTCCAAAATTAGCTCTTCCAATTTTTTTTTTTTTTAATTATTATTTTCTTCTTCTTATATCATTGTGTAGCTTTTTGTAGTTTCGTTTTCTGTTTTTGTTTGTTTGTTTGCTTGTTTTTGTATCCTTTGTTTGATCTTGATCCAGCTGAGTATAAATCTATCTCTTATTTCGATTATTATCCTTTAACACTCGTACTTGAACTAACTCTTCCCTCTATCACTCTTCTTTCATTAATTTGTTTTCGTTTTTTTTATTATTATTTCTTCTAATCTATTTATTTAGCTTTAAATTTTCATTTATTGTCAAATTTTGTCCGTTTATTTTTGTTGTTAATTTGCTTTCGCTGCTTTTGATTTGAACTAATTGCTCGAGCACATCAGTTGGAAAGGTAGTAAGCGCGCGCATACGCCGAACAAGAACATGACGTATTTTCTTTCCATCGCGCGAGGTCTACTGCTGCTTCTGGTATTAAAATCACTTCTATCGATCCGAATCACCAAAGAAAATCATCGCAGTAGCCAAGGATGCGATATTCTCTCTACAACAGCCAACTATCACGTATTATACAAGCCACATCGATACAATCTACAACAAACTGTTCATCCAAAGAGACAGAGGTGTCCGCAGGTTCTTTATCCAAACTCAGTGAGTACGTTTCAGCCAATAGTTGGAGACCTGGTATTTAAATTGAATCCAGGACCACCTTTTGCTGCTAAGCAAAAACGTTCATCTTTCAAGTGCGATCAATGTGAAAAGGCTGTACGAACCAATCAAAAACAAATCACCTGTACTGTATGCTTTGGTCTAACCCACATCAAATGTACTTCCTTGACAGTAAAATCACAATCTACAAGTACGTGGACGTGTCCAAGATGTCTCTTATCAGAACTACCATTTTACAAAGTCAGAAATATAGACCTCGATAATGACGTTGATGATGCAAACATCAATCAAGCTGCAGATGCTAACTGTACTTACACAGCTCTGACTGCTAATCCTCGTCACTTATCACTTATGCATCTAAATACGCAATGCATGACTTCTACTTTTGACGATCTACTATTACTGCTAAATGACAATCCATTTGATATTATCACGTTATCGGAAACCTGGCTTAAGGACAATCCACTATTGCTGCAACATCTTGCCATTCCTGGTTATACAGCAACGTACCGAAATCGACAGCAACATAAAGGGGGTGGAGTAGGGACGTATCTTCGAGACAGTATTCAGTTTAAGCGAAGAAAGGACATAGAACAACTACAGCCAGAATTTGAACATTTATGGCTCGAAATCCCGGGACGGAACAAAAATAGTAAACTGCTTGTAGGCGTGGTTTATAGATCAAACCTTATCATGGAAACAAAAGATTGGCTTGGTCGTTTTGATGATCTTCTGTCGAATGTTGTCTCGAGTTGGGATGGTCTTCTCATTCTTACAGGTGACATCAACATCAACTTATTGGATCGTACTAATACTGTCACTCGTCAATATATGGATATACTTGATGGATTAAACCTTACGAATGTTGTTACCAAACCAACCAGAACTACACAAACATCTGCATCGTTGATAGATCATCTGATTACCAATTTCCCTTCAAGGATCTCACATACAGATGTTCTTCCTTGTCCGTACATAAGTGATCATGATGCTCCTTATGCAACAATTAATGTGCGAGTCACAAGATTTCGTCCACGTTATAAGTATATTCGTATTGAGAAACACTTTGACATTGATTCCTTCAAAGATGATTTTTCAACTCTTCCGTTGCGTGCTGTATATGGTGTTGAATCCCCAGATGACATGTTAGATGTAATGAATACTCTTGTAAAGGAATGTATTGACAGACATGCACCTCTTAAACGTGTTAAAGTAACACGTCCTCCTGCTCCATGGATGCAAGACTCCAATATTCGAAATCTTCAGTCCCAGCGTAATGCTCTTCGGAAAAAAGCACATGAAACCAATGATCCTACAATATGGGAGGAGTTTAGATCAATACGTAACCAATTGAAGATGAAAATACGGAATGTTAAAAAAGCTTTCTATAACAAAGCGTTCTCATCTAAACGACCTAAAGAAATATGGCGAACAATACATCGAGTACTGAATCCTGGTCCTTGTCCAATCAATGCTGATCCAAACGAACTCAATGATTTCTTTACAACGACGGCAGAACGTACTCTAGGTGATAACTTAACAGATAGTCCATGTGATCTAGTAGATTTTGTCAACAGTCTGGATGAAGATGGTGAGCTAATGAACAACTTTAAACTATGTGATGTGACACAATCAGAGGTCCAACGTGAAATCAATAAGCTAAGAACTGACTGCTCAACTGGACCTGATCAGATTCCTATAAAATTCCTTAAACCAGTTGCAGAACACTTATCAGGACCTCTTACTCATACAATAAACACTTGTATTCGCTCTTCGTACTTTCCAGAAGCATGGAAAATTGTTAGGGTATCACCAATACCAAAAATTGATCAACCTAAATCTCTAAAGGATTACAGACCTGTCTCCATCCTTCCTGTATTGTCCAAAGTTTTTGAAAGGCTGGTTTCGAAACAAATGATCTGCTTTATCGAAAGTAATGCACTGTTTAGGGACAACATCACAGGTTTCCGCAAGGGACATTCAACTACTACAACACTACTGAATATTAGAGATTGCATCATTCGTGCAATGAAAAGAGGAGAGGTGACGTTAATGGTACTGGCAGATTACTCGAAGGCGTTTGATACCATCAGCTTCAAATCAACCATCAGTAAGATGCACTCCATGGGATTTTCTAAGGACTTTCTTATCTGGATGACATCTTACTTAGAAGGCAGGAAACAATTCGTGCAAATTGATGATAACGTCTCAGAACGATCTAAAACACGCTTTGGAGTTCCACAGGGATCTATCCTTGGTCCACTTATTTTTAATATATATGTATCTGATTTGCAATCAAAAGTGGATGGCCAATGCTTTCAATATGCTGATGATACAACCCTACTACATCACTCTTCTCCACAAGATCTACAAAGGTGTGCTCACATGGTAAACAGAGACATTGAAAAGTTAATAGATTATTCAAAGAACTCTAATCTAGCATTAAACTCAAACAAAACTAAATGGATGCTGCTTTCTACCAAACAAATGTCAACATCAAATCCTGTGATCAACCACTTGAAAGAGTATCAAACACAAAGCTTCTTGGCGTACACATCAACCAGCATTTGACTTGGCAGGATCATATCACCAATACGCTGTCTTCTTGCTATGGAACTTTATCTGTATTGAGAAAAGTAAAGAACTTTGCACCAAAGCACGTCAGAAAGAATTTGGTAGAAAGCTTAGTACTATCAAAGCTAGACTACTGTAACACTGTGTTTGGTAATACCATCCATCAGTACCAAATACAACGCCTACAAAGAGTGCAAAATAGCTGTGCTGGATTTGTTTTATCTAGATATGCACAAACAAACGACCTGAAAAGTCTTGGATGGTTACCCGTAAGGCAAAGACTCGAACTGAGTGCTGCAAAACTTGCACATAAATCATTATACCATGAGAACGTTCCTTTAAAGATAAATGAACACATTGTTTTGTCATACAATTTAAGATCTCTGACAGCACCTAAAGTAGAACAAGCTAATCAGTTTGAAAAAGGAACATTTCAAGACCAGGCCTCACAATCTTTTAACAATTTACCTCCAGATTTGAGGAAATGTGAGGACAGTTTAATGTTTTCAAAAAAGTTGAAAAGCCACTTGTTTAACTTGTAATTATGCAATTATCTTGTAATTTTTTAACATTTTTCTTTTATCTTTTAAATGTTTTGTAATCTTTGTAATAATTAGTAGGTGAAGAGCCACCTAGTGGATATACTACTAATAAATCCGTTATTATTATTATTATTATTATTATTATTATTATTATTATTATTATTATTATTATTATTATTATTATTATTAATACTGCTATTTTAAAATTAAAATATTGAAATTAGATATAATTTGGTCGAGATATTTTAAGCAAAACCGTATGGAAATCAGAAAGGGCAGATAACTTTGGGAGATGCCTTCACGGCAGTGATTTTGTCTTGTTCTAAGTTCATAAATTATTAATCAATAAAGAATTTGATAAGATAAAGCGCAGGATTTCATACAATTTTGACCTTTACAAGGTACAACGAGCATCCCCACCCTCCGAAATATGGGAGTCCTCTGACCTCTCGAGCATGCAACTTAATTATCTGGCGCACATTTGCAGAATGGCTAATGACTTTCTGCAAAAGCAGATCTTATTTGCAGAAAAACAAGGAAAAGGACTATGGAACAAAGTTGAACGATCACTTGACATTGATAGACAGCAGGCAATAAGGATGATGATGAGGAAGGATGACTTCAGGCAATCCCTTGGGGCTCGCCTCAAGGAAGATCGCCCAGGGGCTGCAGTGCGGCTGAATGGGAAAACGTGCAGATGATGATGCAACCTACAACACGTGTTTTGAAATGGGTGCAGCGCACAAGATTTTAAGAATATGAAAGCTAAAAGAATATATTCTGAGGTCCCGTCCACACGTATACGGATATTTTTGAATCCACAAACGCTTTTTTTGCGGATGCGGGTTGCGTCCACACGCATCCAATGAATTCGGTATACTTATCCGGAAAGATTTGAATCCGCTCTTCATAATGGAAATTTTTAAAAAGAGATAGCAATTTGGGTACGTGTGGACACCATATCCGGATATTCTCTGATCCGATGACGTAGCAAACTAGGTTCCAGTCATCGCGTTTATAAACGCTCAATACGGCTGACGATCGAAACAAATTAGCGACAGTCATACTTGGACTTATTTCAAGCCTTGTAGCGTGTTTGCAGTTAAATTGTACGTTGATTGATAATTATTGAAAACGGAGGCTTGAAATTTTGAAACTTTTGTCAATTTCTGATCAGAGAAGAAGACCCCCCACAAAAAACTGGAGTTTTGTCCGTTATTTTGGTTTGATCCATCACAAAAGAGAGAAATATAATTAGGGAAATCAATGAGCAACAACCAAATAACAATTTTGCCGCCGAACTGCACCAAACACCGCCAAAACAAACTTATGTGAGGAGTCCTGGGCCGAACAGCAAATCCGGATACGTGTGGACGCCATATTCGATTTGAATACGGATGCGTGCGGACGCGAATATTTGTGTGTCCGCAAAGAAAAGTTTGTGGATTAAAAAAAATATTCAGGCGGGGAATCAATGAGCAACAACCAAATAACAATTTTGCCGCATGAAAGTATTATGCTCTGCAAATGAGGACAGTTAATTCTTTTCAAATCTTGAGCATGCTTTGCAAATGAGGTCAAATATTTCTTTCAAGGAGCATGTTCAGCTGAATATCCCACCATTCATGAGAGGTGAACAATTGTCACCATTACAAGAAGAAGAGACAAGACAAATAGCAAGAGTGAGAATTCACGTAGAGCGAGCAGTTGAAAGGATAACAAATTATAGAACATTAAATTTCATTTTTCCAAATGCAATGGCCAATGATCTAAACAAAATTTGGGTTATTTGCTGTTATTTAGTGAATTTCTCTACCCATCCCATTGCTTCTGACAGTTGAACAGGATATACAGCATAATTTGATAGCAACTTTATTTTTCATAACAATTTTCAATATTCTTCATAAATAAGAAACAAGTATTATGTTAACTTCATTAATAATGTATTATATATAACATTGATATGGGAACAATGCAAAATCACTATACTGTGAAGGCAAATACTGATACAAAATTTGTCTTGATTTGCAAACGGTTTAGACTGATTCCATAAGTCGGTCCTAGTCGCTCTCTGTCAGTCTATTTTTGTTCCTTGTGCGACCTACCAAATACAAAAGAGCGAAAGCTACGACTTATGCGATCTGAGTCTACATTAAAAGGTTTATAGCTCAAAATATATTGGCCAAATTACACATAACTCAAATTGTATATATTACTTACAATATTAAGGTCTTTATGAAAAAAATCACAATTAAGAATATCATTAAAATATTTGATAAGATTGTATTTAAATTAATTATCTATAAATTAAAATATTATAGAAATTATTTGTATGTACAAATAAATATAACTGTTAAACAGTTAATACTTTAGCTTGTAGAGTGCATTCACCATACATGTGTGAAATAGTTTGCATCAAATGTAAACAAGGACTCAGTTTCCCGACAGCCTCTGCGCGATGAAAAACCAAAATGGCCGCCGCGCACATCGCCTATTGATTCTACTACATTAGAAAAAGGACAGTAGAAAAAAAAAAAAAAAAAAGAAAAAGAAATCAGAAAATAGAGATATCAGTTGAAGAGCTCGGTAATACACGTCCTCACTCCACGCTTGCTTGAATTATTACGATGAGTAGCGGAGTGGTTTCCAGTTTCGCGAGTGGTCTGTCAACACCTCAAGTGTTTTGATCAGAGTATCAAACACGGAAAACTGTTTTTGATTTGTTTTATAAAATAACAAATGTGCGAAAAGATCGAAAAAAGCGAACTCAAAGTAAATTCGGCTCTTTATTCTAACTGACCAATAAGTGCGCGCGATAGGATAAAATCTGGAAGTTGCAATGCTAGCGCGCGCTAAAATAACAGCGTGTTTTGACATGATACTCTCATCAAATATGGTTTTCGACCAATCGTAGCGTGCCTACTATCCCAATTTTTTTATAATTAATAATCGATAACAAGTGAATAATTGATTGATTCACTGAGTAAACGAGGCTGTTAATCGGAGGCCTTTCCTAATTTATATACTAGAACTATTGTTAATGTCTATCAAATTTTATCTTGACCAATAAGAGCTTTATATGACGTAATATTCAACCAATCAGATAATTTATTGTAAGGTGTGGCAAAATATCAAGGGCCTCTAAAAGTACCACACCAAAGCTTCCATGTATCATGCAAGCTAAAGGTTACAGAGTGCTGTGAACTTTTTATCGAGAAATCACAGTAAAAAAATGATAAAGTTATCTGTGCAAGTTTTTGTGGTTCTATTTCTTGCTTGCCTCACACGACCATCTTGTTTCCAAAACAACGGTAAGATTATTCAATCGAATTAAAATACTAGTTCAGGCATTCATTTGTAACGGACGCCGCTTCAATAAAATATCAATTTGTCAATTGAAATATAATACAAATGTTATGTTAGAACCCGTAAAAGCCGATTTTCACAAGTTCAGTAAGCGGAGACGGAAAAGGAGACGGAGACGTATAGGACTTTTGAACGTTCAAAAAATTACAAATGCAGAGGGAAGCGGGGAAGGAATACCACGCAAGCAGAAGCAAACCCTACGTTCTGAATTTTTACCGTTTGCGTCTCCGCTTACATCATTATTACTAGTGAAAATCGCTCTAAAAGGATTCTTTTAAATTAACTTCATATTTCAAGACCAGTTAATAAACAATACATTTTATTTGGGACATTCTGCCACTGCGCGTAGCCGAAACGTCAAATTCGAAAACGCATCATGCTTCAAAACTAGAATGCCTCGATTGTCCCATCGTGACAGGCTGTTAGCTTAATTCCTTCCAAACTTGCAAAATCGTATGATGCATATTGAATAAATCATTGCCATACTACACTGGAGCATTTTCTAAAGTGTGAAATATATATCGATCTGCTCCGGTGAGTAAATGTTGCTAGACTGTGAAATTTCTTAGACCTGTGGGACATATGCAAATATTGTGGTATTTTGGAATGTCGGAGTACAATAATTGGAGGGCACATAGTATATTTATGGACAGAGTAGCGTCATTTGTGCACGAGCGGAGCGACTATCTGCATCGTTTAACTAAGTGCTTATAAGTGTTTATAGTAGTAATACAATGGGTCTATAAGTTAATAGTTAACTATGTTTTGAGCAACGTTTCTGATTTCGAGCAGCTTTTTCACTTTCAAGCATGTTTGGGCAACTATTCATTTTTTATCAGTTTTTGTACTTTTTCCCACTTTTTTTCATGAACTTTAAACAATTATCGGGGACAAAAGGACAAAAAGTAGGTCTTGTTTAAAAACTATGATGATTTCAATACTTGTGTCTGTCACTTTGAAGTTCTGGTCTTCCTGTAGTAAACTCCGATACATTTGGTCAGCGGTTGTAAAATTTAAATGTAAAACAAAATGGGGAAAACGATTCCCAAACCTCTAAATAAGAACTTGATTAGTTTGAGTAATTCATATTAAAATATCCGTTAAACTAACTATATATTTCTGCAAGATATCAATTATCAAATTTCCGAAATTTTTAGTAAGAATGTATCTGGAGCAGCTATTTTGGAGTGTTGTTTTGAGTACATTGAATTTATAAGTTGTATAACTATAACTAAGATATTATTTGCTTACTGACTCCATTTTATCATATTAATTCATCAAATTGATTGCAAACGTGATTTTCTTATCTTTTCCTTTTGTTGAGCAACTTTTGAGCAATTTTGAGACTTTTTGGACATTTTTGAGCAACCTCTTGGACTTTTTGGAGCAACTTGTAGACAGCCCTATACTGGGTTACTTGCATCTCATTTTTCCGTCCCATCCAGACGATCCCGTGCCAATTTTATTATATTCTAATATAAAAATTAGACAAGCCTAACAGCGGACCTCCGATAATCAGGCTCGTTAAACACAATCAATTAATTCATTCATTCATTCATCCCTTCATTCATTCATTCTTTCATCCATTCTTTCATCCATAAATCCATCCGTCCGTCCGTCCGTCCGTCCATCCATCCATCCATCAATCACTTAATTCGTTCATTCATTCATTCATTCTTTCATCCATAAATCCATCCGTCCGTCCGCTCCGCTATTATATATTTTTCTATATTTTCTAATGATTACCACAGTAATGATGTTTTTAATATAACTTTAAGTTCTATATCTCTACGTCTGTGTCTTGTTTCCCGCTACTAAATAATTTTGAAAGAAGAATTTTTCTCTATTTTTTCCTTAATTTGAAAATTTCCATCTAACCGCTTTTGGATACGCACCAAAGACCTCTGGTTTCTCAAGTCAAAGTCGAAACCACTCGCCGCAAGCCAGTTGCATATCAAACAATTACTGTCGTTCGTTGGGGTTCCTGTGTAATTTTCATTTTTTTGGGTTTTCTGTCTTTTTGAAAGAAAATTCAAAATGGCTGCCAGTTTGATAAAGTTGTTCACTGCAATCTCTGCAAGTTTTCATCGAATTTTGCCGAGAATTTTGGCTGCAAATTGTAGAAAATCACCAAAAAAGAGTCCATGGTCACTTCCAAATAAGGTAAGATTACCAAATATGGTTATGGATGCGAACGACAGTTTTCTTAAGATGATTGTTTGATATGCTTATGTAATGAGTTCTATTTTTGAATATAAAATACTTTTCTCTAACCATTTATCGCATTTAACAACTGCAGTAAGACCGTTTTCGAAGATCATGGCCGGTAACTACATGTGCCCTTAGTTCTTACTTACAGTAAAACTATTTTGATTAAAGATTTGTCCAGAAAACTTGTTTTCTTGTAACTTTTGACGATGAAAAATTCCCCTTGAGAGCGTTGCTCTAGAACTTTCGCAAGGAAAACTTTCTTCTGCATTTGAGACCTCTCTCGTCTGCCAAAGTACGACACTACTTTTAGCAAATTTTAAGTACTCATTCATATATTTATTTTTGGCTTTTTCGTCTCAACTTTGCTCTACATTTCCATTAGAATAATTCGATGTCCACGACTGCCGTCGGCCATTTTGCCGCTCAGTGCAATGACTGAATGAATGCTATGAATGAATGAATGAATGAATCTTTAATCTTTAATCAATGTAATCGCCTATAGCTACATGTAAGCTAATCTTGGCAATGGTTGGTCCTTGATGTGAGAGAGACACTGAGGGTGGTCACTGCCAGAGATTTGTTTACGTCCTCAGTGGTTCTTTTACGTCCACCTTATAACCGCCGTAGTCAGAGTGAAGGCAGACGGGACCTCCGGCTTTACGTCCTTATCCGAGAAGACGAGGCACTGAGAAAGTCAAGTATCTTGCCTAAGGACACAACGTGATCGCCCGGTCTGGGAATCGAACCCAGGACAGTGGACCCGAAATCCGATGCCCTAACCACTAGGCCACCACGTCTCTCTGAATGAATGAATGCAATGAATGCTACTACTTTCGACCAATCAAAATCAAGAAATCATGTACTGTGCGTAATAATACTTGTGAAATAGTTTTAACTTGTAAGTTCTACTTTAATATCCTAATTAGGAAATCAGCAAAGCAACTTCAGATCGGCATACATTATCTTGTTATTATGCTTTAGTTTGGATTGTACTTTGAAATAACCCTCTCCCCTCTCCTGCTAAATACAGAAACAAAACATAAAGGAATGTTTGGCGTTACCACAAAATGAATCGCAGATTTTGTCTCAACCCACCCTCAGTTTCGGCGCTCCCTTTTTCATTGATTCTGGTATATAGCCGTCCCTGCGCATTGTTCTTTTAAAATCAAGCTAGGGACGTACCCTAGAAACCGATGTGCACAAAACGTCCTATAGCGCGCGAACTATTATAGTTAACTACTCTATAAGTATACATTTTCTTGGAGCTGAATAAATGGAGATTGCAATCAATTAACGCATTATTTGTAAAAAAATATTTGTTTTTAAATTTGAAAAACGTCTTTTTATCATTTTTTGGCATAAATTGGTAATAACTCACAAACGCAGCAAGATACCAAAACACTGAGACGCAGTTTTTGTGTCGAAATATGAAGCATCGATGCAAAATTTCAACACAGTCGATTGAAATCCCGTGTTGCTGGATGTTAGGCGGTCAAAAATCACAAAAGCCTTATTTTAAAAATAAGAATTAATTTCATCAAAATAAGGCGTTTTGTAAACATCAAATTTTGGATCCCCTGGTACCTTAAACCACAAATAGCGTGAATCACTCCACTGATTTATCCTCACGCTACTCGACCTAAAGGATAATTGATTAATTCGTTAATATTATACTGCCCCCACGGCCGGTCTTTTGGTTTGTTACGACTTCGAGTCATCTTCCATATCGGGGCAACTAAAATATACAATTGGGATGCAGAGAAACTTTTACGGGGGTAAAAAGTCACCTCGCTTCAGGGTCAGTTTTTAAGGCAACAGAAAAGACATTGTCCACCCAAAAAACACAAAGGCAAGCAAGCTTTTATAATTTAGAATAGCCTTCAGCTCGACATTGTATATTCCATACGTACAGATCGGCTGCTCATATTGTATATATTACTTATCAAATGTCAAGATTAATGCTAATTTTTTAAAATTAAAATATTAAAATTAGATATAATTTGGTCGAGATATTTCAAGCAAAACCTTATGCAAATCAGCCAGGGCACTGATGCCTTAGGGAGATGCCTTCACGGCAGTGATTTTGTATTGTTCCAAAATAAAGCTAATAAATTATTAATCAATGATACACTTGATAAGATAAAGCGCAGAATTTCATACTATTTTGACCTTTACAAGGTACAACGACCATCCCCACCCTCCGATATATGGGAGTCCTCTACCTCGCGAGGAGGTAGGGGACAGTAAGGAGACGGAATTACAGAAAGTCACGACATAAATTGTAGCAAGACAGAATGAGATAAGAAAGCTTATCACCAAACCCATTCAGGAACTCTACTCGTCGTGCTATTTTTAGAAACTCTTAACCAATCTCCCCACTTTTGTCTTAAGATGTTTTGACGATGCGACCGTGCCTCCTGCAATCTGGCCAATCACGTTCCGTTCCCGAAATAACTTAAGTTTAAAAATAGAATGAAAAGATCCCCTGATGAGTGTAAAGCCCAACACGGGGGATAAGCTCTCTTATCTCATACTCTCTTGATTGTATTGTTACAAAGTGTTTCTTTTGGAAAAAAAATACTATATGTACCAGTATAGTACGAGATGGTGAAGCGCATTCAGAAATTAGCTATCACGCTGCGGCAGATTTAATTTGTAGAGTTAACATTCGGTAAACTTACTTTTGGTTTTTATTTGTAATTAAAAGTGTAGCACGTGTGCAACAATTACTTTATGTTTTTCTAAAAGTAGGAGTGTTTTAAAGCTACGGAGGGCTTCCTCTTTAGAAGAGTTCACCAATCTTGACTATAATTGTTAACTTGCCAAGTAGATATAGGTTGCTTGTTTGCTATTTGGTTTGGTCAGTTTAAAACTGTTTTTTTTTTTAATCGTTCTCTTTTGTTTTTTCTTTCATTCGTCTTTCTTCCCTGACCTTTAAATAAATATGTTCGTTTTTTGTGCTCCTCGGCCTGTGGTTATGTTAATTGTGTTATGTTTATTTGGGGGATGATTATGCAATCGTTCAGTTCCGTAAAAACACTTGTCTATATAAAATTTTTGGGTTGAAATGTCAACAGCGTCAGAATATAATCCCGAGGGCGGGACTCCGAGTGTAAACGAGGGTAAAAACGAGGATTTGGTCTCTATTAGGGTTTTAAAATATGAAATTTGCCAAATTCTCACATTTTGGTATCTTTTAGAAATGAAAAATCTGTGAAGCCACGCCCAAAAATACCCCTAAAAGATACCCGACGTTGTTCAAAAGGGCGTGGCTTCACAAATTTTCATATCTTAAAGATACCAAAATCACGAGTTTCAGTAGTTTTCAATCCCTAAAAGACACCAAAAAGTGAGAATTTGGCAAATTTCATATTTTTAAACCAAATCACCGATTTTTACTCCTAAAAAATACGACGAGCATCCCTGATCGTTTACAACCCCCCCCCCCCCCCTTCCCTCCGGGATAAGCACGAGAAATCACTCTCTTGCCTTGTGTTCACTCCTTGAAGTGAATATAAAATTCATTTCCTATATATAGCTATTTCAAATAACGTTGTCATCACCTGAAATATTTCTGTCATAATTAATGAACAAGTTGACAAGAAATAAAGTATCCCATTTATTAAAAAGGAGTAAATACAAGACAAATGTTTGAAAATAATCTTATTAGCTTATTATTGTACAAACGTGATTATTTTCTATTGCTGAATCAAAACATTTTTGTACTCATACCTTATCTTACTCAACTTCAACCGCTGCATGAATCTGTGCAAGAGCATTTACCCTACCTATTGAAGTTGTAATTTTTTTTCTCAAAGATCTTCATTTTCTTTGTTACATTTGTCTCTCTTTATATGACAATATTTCTTAAAATAAACTTGTATAAAATTATGACATGCGGTTAACTTCCCTTTTTTGTAAAATTAATTTACAAAATACGCTTATTTCACGCAGTAAATCCTTTTTGAATCGAGAAAAATACAATTTTTGGCATGAGAGAAACTACCGCTTTTAGTGTTTCTGTTTGTGCTAAACCCCCAAAGTCTCTTTAATTTTGTCTCTTTAATAATAGAAACGTCTTCCAAAAACAAGTTTGAGATATATAATGAAGTCCATGCGTTGTACATCAATATAAGTTTCTAACACTTCTATCACTGCTGTCTTGCCAGCTACTATTTTGTCTATATTTTGCCGTCACATGTGCACTGACATTTAGTAATCACGGACAATTTAGCTTTCATCCATTTGCATGTTACTGGCTTCGTGTCGAAGCAAATCCACATTAAAGCTTTTATAGGTTTAGTTTCAGCTCTCTTGCACTTCATCCCAGGTGGGAAAGAGCAAGAAGGCTTCTTGCCACAACGACCAGTGTAGCGATATCGAGGCCAGAAACGAATCCCAAAGTCTTTCCATTTCCAATAAACGGGACAAGAAGACAGTTTCCAAAGCCAAAGCTGTAGTTTCTTGCTAGCCCGAGGACCTAAGGTTCGACGAAGCCCTGGTATTGTAAAGTTCAGATCTTTGATTTCCTGTGACATTGAGTCAACTAAATGCCTGCGATACACTTCTTGCTCAGAATTCGTCGCACTCATGAGCTTGGTCAACGAACCTTCGCGTCTAGCCTGCATCTCCATTTTTGTGATAGCCATGTAATTAGGATCAAAGCCATCTCCTAGAAGTCGTCGTAGCATTATCGGGTCCAAGTCTTTAGGCTTTGGATCTTGAAAATATGGTTCATCTATAGCCATTATACGCTTAGGGCTAGTAACATCTTTGCCGCCTTTTAGCGGAAAGTTCGCTGGTGAGAGCTTTTGACTGATCGTGTTGCATAACGTCAACGAGCAAAATACCAATAAAAGATGGAAGAAGGATGTCATCTTTTAGATATAGTTGATGTCCACCAGGAAGAGTTCAATGGTTAGTGTCTTCGCAGTGCATGTAGCGGTTGTGGTATCTGTAGGTTTAGATAAAAACATACAGTGAAATGTACTTCCAGTTTTATATCTTGTTTTGATATGCTTATAAAACATCCACATTGAACCAAAATATAAAGTTACGTTTATACTATTAGAATGATCGAGAAGTGAGATGACTTTTTACCCCTGTCTTCATACCATAATTACAGTTTATTCTGGTTATTCTTCCCCTTTGAGATCTCAAGACAAATTGTGAACAAAAGCAATGTGCAATTAAAGGATTACGGTATCACGTGATCACATTTGAACCATACTTGATGTGAACATTTCAAAAATGCAGTCATGCATCATGCTATTTTAAAAATAGTTGAAATAGATTGTAACTTGATTCACCTTAAAATCTAGTGCGCAAATGACGTTTAGGACGCTAGTCCTTTGTCAGACTAACGTCCGAAACGTCAGTTTCTCACTGACCTTTACGGTGAATCAAGTTACAAACTCCTCAATCTGTTTCACTAGAAACACCGACGCAGTCAACATTTGTCCTCAACCAGTCATCATCATAAAAAATAGTTCTAAAACTGCTAAAAAAAAATTCAAATAAGTATCTCATTTATTAAAAAGGAGTAAATACAAGACAAATGTTTGAAAACTATTTTATTAGCTTATTATTGTACAAACGTGATTAATTTCTATTGTTAAATGAAAACATTTTTGTACCCATAGATTATCTTAATGAACTTCGCGGGTTGTATGCATCTGTACTAAAGCATTTACTCTACCTATTGAAGTTCTAATTTATCTTTTTGTTACTTTTGAAATCAAAGATCTGCATTTTCTTTTGTTTTTACGCGCTGATAGCTTAAACACAAAAGAAACTAGCTCGTTAAACCGGGCTGGCTCGCTCCATATAAACAGCCTCTATCTAAACTTCGCGGGATGCATGAATTTGTTCATGCGCAAGAGCATTTAGTCAACATTTTGAAATTGTAATTTGTCTTTTGTTACTTTTGAAATCGCTTAATTGCTCAAAGACCTTATTTTCTTAGTTACGTTATATTTGACTCTTTATATGTCAATATTTCTTAAAACAAACCTGTATAAAATTATTACACTTGGTTAACTTCCTTTTTGTAAAATTAATTTCCAAAATACGCTTAATTCAAGCAGTAAAGTCGTTTTCGAAAAAGATGAAATTTTTAGCATAAAAGAAACTATCGCTTTTAGTGTTTCTATTTGCGCTACACCACAGAAGTCTCTTGATTTGTCTTTTTTATACTAATAGAAGCTTTGTCCAAAAACGTTTAATATGTGTAATGGAGTCCATGCGTTGTACATCAATATCACTGACACTTCTATCACTGCTGTCTCGTCAGGTAGTATTTTGTCTATGCTTTGCTGTGGCCACATGTGCACTGACATTTAGTAATCACTTCAATTTCATACTTTACCCATTTACATGTCAATGGTTTCGTTTTTAAGCAAATCCACTTTAGAGCTTTTACTGGCTTAGTTTCAGCCTTCTTACACTTCATGCCACGTGGGAAAGAGCAAGAAGGCTTCTTGCCACAACGACCAGTGTTGCGATATCGAGGCCAGAAACGAATCCCGAAGTCTTTCCATTTCCAATAAACGGGACAAGAAGACAGTTTCCAAAGCCAAAGCTGTAGTTTCTTGCTAGCCCGAGGACCTAAAGTTCGACGAAGCCCTGGCATCGTAAAGTCCAGATCTTTGATTTGCTGTGGCATTGAGTCAACTAATTGCCTGCGATACACTTCTTGCTCAGAATTCGTCGCAGTCATGAGCTTGGTCAACGAACCTTCGCGTCTAGCCTGCATTTCCATTTTTGTGATAGCCATGTAATTAGGATCAAAGCCATCTCCTAGAAGTCGTCGTAGAATTATCGGGTCCAAGTCTTTAGGCTTTGGATCTTGAAGATACGGTGGATAAGCTGCGATCAATTTCTTAGGGCTAGTAATAGCTTTGCCTTTCGTCAGTATTGATTTTAGAATGTCCAATGAGGCCTTTTGACTGATCGCGCTGCATAACGTCAACGAGCAAAATACAAATAAAAGATGCAAGAAGGATGTCATCTTTTAGATACAGTTAATGACCACCAGGAAGAGTTGAATAGTTAGTGTCTTCGCTGTGCATGTAACGGTTATGTTATCTATGGGTTTAGATAAAAGCACGCAGTGATATTGCTTTTATGTCAATAGCATCTAGATTACACACGTTCCTATTAAAGCTAAGCGATGTTTATATTATAGCGTCTTGTGTCTAGACCATGCAGAATTGAATATGACATTACAAGCAGAGTTGTGATTCTCTAAATATTAACTGAAGTTTAAGCTACTTTTCACTCAAGAATACTCTCCAAATGTCTTCCCTTTAAATACACTCGAGCTACAAAAGATTGAAACAGGTCAAATGGTAGTTTTTGCGTAATTCTACCAGTTTTTACAAACATACGTTTTGCACTCCTAATGTAGTTTACGAAAAAGCTAATCCATGGAAACACGTAAAGCAATCATAATCTTTCACTATGCTCATCAAATACTTTAAGACACCCAAAGCGATTTTCTTTTACGTAAAATCATGTTTTCATTTACTTTAATAAAAGGTTTTAAAGTTTGCTTAGGTTTGACGCGCTTTCCTGTGTGTGTTTTTTTTTTGGAAAATGGTATGCTGTAAGACACCTGTTTATAAATTGCAAGCGTAAAGTGATTAAACAAGCTCTGATGATCAATAAGAAGTTGTACATGTGGTTATTTATAAACCCAATGTACATTTTTCCAGCGAGCGCAAAAAAACCTATATTACTAGATTGAAATGATTCAAACGCCAATACTTGCATTGAAAGTTCAATGGCTAGCATGTTCAAATCATACTGTTTTAATGTTGCGAGAGCTTTTCCTCGTTAAGTGAAAAAACATACTAGATTGAGGAAAACTGCCCTTGTGTCTAGGATCATATTACAAGAGAATTTCGTTTGTGATATTGTCCTTCCTCAAAACAACTTTACCAGTGAATGAAAAGTTGTCTGCTCATAGAGGATTTAATATAATGAAATGATTAACTTTAAAAGAAACCGGCTTTTCAGAACATAAAGAGATAGATTGATATATTTGTTCAATATTTTCTTTACAACTTTACAAATGTACAATGAAAGTCTCGGGCTTTTTCTTTGCGTTAGTTTCGTGAGTTTTGTGAATGTTGGTTGGTGTTATAAACCGTTCCGCACCAACAATGATGTGGCAATTAGTGAGGTGTTACAATTAGAAGGCAATTGACACGCCGTAGACGCGTGGCTCCGATTTACAAACACATCTCTGTACAAATCACGTCACTATTTACTCAGCGCCAATAGCTCTTTTGAAACTAAGTTAACATCGAAATAAAAAATCTGAAGCCAGTTGTTTATCGAGCATATTGATTTGTGAATATAACCGATCGTTTTCTTGCTAAGCCGTCAAATTGTTTACTTATAAGTATCGACAATAACATCTTCTAATCCCTCGTACTAATAGAGTTTAGGTTGACTTTAATCTCCTTGAATGCGAAACTGGGTTTATTTATTGCTAAAGTGCTTAAATAACACTGAATCGCTCACAAATACTCACACTCGGAACAGCTAGTCGACCTAAACACCTTCTACGACCAAACTTTCTCAATTTCCTAATGGGTCCACAGTTGTGATCTCCCGCTTCAAAGTGGGTGGCATAAACCGTGAGTGATCGCACATGAAATATTCAAGCTACCGCATGTTAATATTATTTCAGTCGTGGTTGATTATTTTCTCTAGTCATTAAGCACTAAATTGCTATACGTCTTTCCAACATATGCTAATTTCATGGTTCTTTTTGAGCATCCAACTATCCTTCTATATATCCAACATTAAAACATTTAAAGCTAAGTTTGCCTTTTGTGTTTTTAAACGTTTTGCCAATGGTTATTCTTGTAAATGATTTATCTTGAAGGGGTTTGGTATTGCTTGTTCTGAAATTAGCCACGGCCGATTGTTATCGCAATAATAACAGGAAGACATTTGACCGACTTTTGTACATTAATCAAATAGTCATCACCAATTTTGCTTTGCAATTTGGGGAAGTGAAATAGTAAACCTTTGGAGGACGTGAATAAAAAATTAGATGGATTGACGGATAGATGGATGGAAGGATGGATGGAGAGAAGATTGGATGGATGCAAAAACGAATGCGAGGAAATGAATGAATAAAATAATGAATGAATAAAGAAACGATTAAATGAAGGAATGAATGCCAGTACTATATAGTATAATAGTAAATAGATGCAATGGAAAATTCGATTGATAAATGAACTATTTAAATGAAATGAATAAATAAAATAAAAAGAATGAAAAAAAAAAAAACTGAGCGCACCAATCAATTAATAAAATCAACTAATCCGGCAGTAATGAATCCAAAAGCTGAACGAATTAACAAACAAATAAATTAATGCAAAAGAAAGGGAAAGGCTAAAATGAATTTTTGAGTCGAAGTCGTCACTATGAAGTTGTAAAGCACACAGTATCTGTAAAATATATAATCATATCCTGTACAGTGGAATAAAACGCAAGCACTGTAATCATTCAAGTAGAAATAAAATATACCTGAAATTTGATTTAATGTCATGGACAATATTTCCGACAATGATTTTTGACAATTTCCGAAAGACTATAGCACAACTGAAAGTAATCATGATAAAAAATAAAATAAATCAATTAAATTTTAAAAAAACAACAGTAATAAGCACAAATATAAGCAAATCAATGAGGCTGACAAAATAGAAGGTCCATCCATACATTCCATAAAAGTGCCCACAGTTTTATCGCTTTCGATTATCGTCAAGCTCATATTTTTTCTGACAAGTTTTATTTTATAAAGATAGTTATAGTAATCCGCTGGTTTTCCCGCTATCTTATCACATTGCTCTACGTTTAAATTTCACAAGTTTACGTAGTTTCGTTTTATTTTTGAAATCAATTATCTTTGCGCTCTGTTAGCTGTCTGTGCTACTTAGGAACTACATTTGATTTATCGAGATAACTAATTACAATCTGTTAGCCTGGAGGCTAACCCATTCCATACACCCGAGGCCATCCCTACTAAAAATGTTCAATATTCGTACAATTTAAAAAATGAGACTGGTTATTAAACTCCCAAAGACCCAACTACCAGACAACTGACTTTAAACCGACAATTTACTTACCTTAACACAGAGCTTTGGTCGCAGAAATCTACTCAGTTAAACTCTGGATGACAACGTCTACTCTTGGGCTTTTATAGAGTGTCCTGTCATCTAAAACGATAAAGGATACGTCGAAGTCAAACAGGGAAACTGCCTCTCTGTCTCGTAACATCGTGAGATGTGCTCTCAATACTGACTTGCGTTAATAGCTCTATGAACATGCTGTTAGTAATCCATTGTCTATTGACCGTTTCGAGTCAGCAATCGCAGTCATACAGCCATGTATATAGACAATTTTCTTTCAATGCCATGTATTGCTACAAGGTGATTACTTGATTAAGCTGTAAAACATCCTTTAATGTGCATTCTTTTGGTTTTTAGGCTTAAGAGGCGAAATCCTTGAGATTTTTACTTTGATTTCCGTTTAAACTAAGCTGAAAGCACACGAGCACTGCTACAACTTCCTATACACAAACCAATATTCAAGCTCTATGGTTTTTACCGAAATACTTTTACACTTTATGCAGCAATTCCTCTGCTTTCCATTTTGAATAACTCAAACATTATCTTGTGAATGACAAGACACCACCACAACAACACCACCACAACAACAGCAACAACAACGGTAATGATAAAAACAACACCAAGAATATTTTTTCAACAAAATCACTGAAACTGATTTATGGTCAGCCAACAGCTGATGCTTGGAAAAAGCTTTTGCTATGCCCAATATACTTAAAGGGCAACATGAATAGGCGCAAAAAAAACAACCTAAAACAAACGTGCTGCTGCGAAAAAGTTTTCAGTTGATTCCAAGCGTATACTTATGGCGCCACCACGTGGCGTGTTTTACTGTAAGTTAGCATATTTTATGCTTAGCTTAGCTTGCATATAGTCAGCTTGGAGACTGAAACTGTTATGCCTCCGTATATACAATAACAAGAACATTGTATTATCTCAGTTGTCAGTCTATCTGTTTGTTTAAAGAGTGTCAAAGCAACTAAAACTTGCTGCGAAAAGTTTTTTTGTTTGGTTTTAAGCGCATATTTTGTGGCGCCATCGGGGTGAGTTTAGTGCAATCATATTTTATGCCTACGCTAACGACAACGTTGTTTTCCAATTTGTTTGTCTATCGATCTGTTTGTTTGTTTGTTTGTTTATCTGTTTGGATGTTTGCACACCTGTTGTTTTTTGTTTATTTTGTATTCTGCTTATTTGCTAGATTGTATCTCTTCCTGTTAGTCTGTTTATTTTGCGTGCATATCGCACTGTGGATATCCCAACAAATCCGACTTCACAAAATCCAAGCTTAGACAATTTGTGCTTTCTGCGACACGAAACGCGACGGAAAGGAACTATGAGTTAATTATAAAAATGAGATCAAATCAACAATTTTTTTATGTTCGCTGCATGTCTGTAAAGTTAACATACTTTAGAAACTATCCCGGGGGAAGGAGGACTCCGGGGATAAATGATCGGGGGTGCTCGTCGGAATTTTTCAAAACTACCCTTAAAGATACAGGACGTTTTTCAAAAGGGCGTGGTTTCAAAAGTTTTTCATCCCTAATTAAAGATCCCAAAATCACGAGATTCAGTGTCTTTCAACCCCAAAAAGATACCAAAAAGTAAGAATTTGGCAAATTCCATATTTTTGAACCCTAAAAGATACCAAATCGTCGATTTTTACCCCTAAAAGATACGACGAGCATCCCCGATCGTTTACACTCGGAGTCCCCCCTCCCCGGGAAACTATCCCAAAAATTCCTTTTGGACGTGTTCTGGGCATCCTTCTACAAAGCGTTTTGAAAAGGTATATACTAAAGAAAGGAGATAGCGATCAAGTCAATTCTTTGAAAGTAAGAGCGAGAGCTTGTTTATTAGTATTGCTGTTACTATTACTAATATAGAGGGTATTACATGCGCGCGCCAAGATACGAAATTTATCTTCGAGTGGTGAATAAATAACTCACGAGTCTGTGCAAAAATTTCAGTTTTTCGAAAAGGAAAAATATTGGTATTTTATGGATTATTATGTGATAAACAAATGTCTCGACCGGATTGAATACCTGACTTTCTAAAGGGAAAAATTATTTAGATGTTGAATAATTGAAACATATTTATGTTCGAATCCGATTTGAAAGTCCACACACATCTTATTGTATAAACTACATAGACGGGGCACGTTGCCGTTATCAAGGTTGAGTAATCCCAATTTATTACTCTGCATGCCTTCAAAGTAGTTATGACGTCGTTTCCATGGTAACATAAAAAGTTTTTCCTGATTTATGGCCGGACGGAAGTATTCCACGCACGTGGCAAACGTAGAATCAGCGGGGTGGCCGACACTGGCCCTCAGGGCTTCTTATGTCATCGCTAGTTATCAGCTTAATCACGTGAACGTTTTATATGTTTTGCAATACGCGTTTATACTTTGGTGGAATGTTTCGCAATGGTGGGCAAGCCTATCGCCTTACCCCCCCCCCCCCCCCGGGGAATGCTCGATGTACCTTTTAGGGCTCCAAATAAGTGATCTGGTACCTTTTAGGGTCGCTTATAAGTTTTCAGACTTTCAGAATTAAAGTTTATGCCTTTTAACATATTCACGGATTTTGAAATTCAAGGTCTCGATTTTACGTCCATTCATTATGCAATTGTTCGTATTTGAGTTGATACCTTTTAGGGGTAAAAATCATGTATTGTCACGCTCTTCTGGATAGAACTTTGGTACCTTTTAGGGGTCGTTTTCAAAATTCCGACGAGCATCCCCTTTCTAATCTGATCGGATTCCCCCTCCCCCCACTCTTGGGCTTTCACCGCTATGGTCCGGGTTAGAGCTCCGGCTTGGGCGCTAAATCATATGTGAGTAGGGTTTCTTATAAGGGTTGTTTCTCTCTCCTATGCCACGGGTTTTTTTCCAGGTTATCTGGTTTTCCTCCCTCATTGGAAATATCAACTGTGTGCAAAGGAGTGTGTAAAATAGTGAATGTAGGGGTAGTGAGTGTGAGAGAAAGTCTCCCCGATTGGTAGAAATGCTAAAATTACTGAAAGACATTAAAAAGTTCATTGTTATTTTCAATGGACTTGTGTGACAAAGTATACTAGTTAGTAGAGGAAAATAATTAAAAATAACTATGAGCAAAGCTAGTGCGCATGCACGGCATTCTTGGATGCAAGAGCCTGGAGAGAGCAGTCGCCAAGTAAAGCGAATGTTGGAAGGTAACCGTGGAAAATTTAGTTTTGGCCACCAACAGTGGGAATCGTTATTTTAAACATTGCATGTCAAAGAATTGTCTTTAAAAAAAGTTTTCCTTTGCACAATCATCGTTTTTTATCCACCTTTGGAATAGATTGCCTTATTTAGAAGTACGTTAGAACTCTTTTTGGTGTTTTTCTTGGTTTTTTAAAGCGTTGAATCGCCTGAAACTTACAGGAATTGTAGTGAAAATACTACTGAAGTGGCCGCCATTTTGTATATGGTCTAAATTCAGAGAGACGATGGCAGACAGATAGTGAAAAGCACAGGGAACCCGCACAGAAGACAACAATTCTTTAATATGGTGGCAGTGTTTTGATGTGATAATGGAAACACAGTTTTTTTCTGAAAATTGTAATGTATTTTTTTTTATTTGTTCCAACACAAAGAACCTTTCAAATAATCCATGTCTTAAATATCTAACATGTGATTTGAGAGAGAAATCTATAATTATTTTAAAGAGGTCTAAGAAATGTAAGCTAGTGAACCGATTAACAGAGTAACAGGTCTGCATTTATGTTAGACATTGTGGGCTTCCTATCTCACAATTGAAAATGGATCCAAAGACGTCTAATAGCAAGACAACTTGTAATAGAGTGCACGCACTAAAAGTGTGCAAGATAAATACCACTAAATACTGCTATTTTATGTTAATTCTATTGTTTTGTTTTGTTTTTTGTTTAATTAGTGCTATTTACCACTAAATAGTGACAACTGTTGCACACTACTAAGGTATACACAAATGACATAAAAAAGATTAACTGAACACATACAATATAAATATCAAAGGAAAATTAGATAAAATCGATCAATTAGGTACTTGACGTTGAACCATTATTTTATTCTTTAATTATATTTTGAGACTTGCGTGCGTGTTTATTTTAGGAGCGGTGTGAATTAGAAAAAAAATTATCTAAACAACATACTTTATTCACAAGATATCAGAATTTACGTGTTGTATGGTGTCCAATACAAACTGATATTTCTAGGTTCATTTTTATATACAGACATACACTATTCTTGAATTGGTTATCCAGTTGAAAGACAATTTAGTTAATAGCAAAGTTATTTGCATATCTCATGTTTTTTTTTTCTATTAAGAAATGACGGTTCAAAATGTACAAAATAACATTACATGTAACTATATAATATGTGCAGCTTTGTATCGTTGTTTTAGCCTTGACCTTAAACCAAGAAAACTGAAAACTTGAAATATCCAAATCACATTGTTGTTCGTTAAATCCGTATTTCAACTGGCCAACTTTTTCAAGAAGTTGTAAATGCAAGACAAAACCGGAATATTCAACAACTTCGCACTAATAACCAAACTGAATTCGAAAAAAAAAAACATTCATATTATCTAGAGTTGGTCTATATGTGGGCCCCTGGAGAGGGGGGGGGGGGGGGAGTTGACACTGATCGGGGATACTTTTCGGGATGTTGAAAATGACCCTTAAAAGTTAAGCTCTATCCAGAACGGCGTGGCAATACATGATTTTTACCCCTAAAAGGTACCAACTCAAATACGAATAAGTGGATATAATGGTCGTAAAATCAAAGCCTTGTTTTTGAATACCCTAAAAGTTACGAACTTTAATTTTGAGAGTCTAGAAGACCCTACAAGGTACCCTATCTCCGATTTTGACCCCTAAAAGGTACGACGAACATCCTCACCCTTCGAAATATCGAAGTCCCACTCGGGATGTGGGTATATCTATGTTATCTTTTATTAGATCACCAAATAACAGCTTCGTTTTTACTGCCTTTAGAAAGCAATCATGAAATGCCGTTTCAAACGGATCCATTACGGTCGAATTGCATGCAAGGAAAAGAGCTATGGGCATTAGGAATAAAAATCAGTTAGCAACAAAACCAGCATTAGTAGTAACCTTAAGCTAAATCGTGAGCCCGCACAGAAGTATTAACGGAAGGAAGCGGTCCAGTATTAGTTTACCGTAGGCTTCACATCAGATTAACATTTCCTGAATAAAAATTAAAAAAAATGTATGACTCATGTAGAGGTTAGCCTAGCGTAGAGTGCAAGGTTGTTTCTATGATAATAGCTTTAGTAAAAAAATGTACCAAAACTGTTTGATAAACCACAGCAGATGGTTTCGTTGTTTCCAAGAAAATAATTGGAGTAACAATGTACGATAACTAGCGGTTAAACAATTGTGAACTGCGTCAGTGTTTCTAAGAAAACAATTGGAGTAAAAATGTACGATAACTAGCGGTTAAACTAGTGTGGACTGCGTCAGTGTTTCTAAGAATACAATTGGAGTAAAAATGCACGATAACTAGCTGGTTAAACTAGTATGGATTGCGTCAGTGTTTCTAAGAAAAACAGTTGGATTAAAAAAGTACGATAACATTTTTTAGAATTTATCATATGGATAGGGATTTATCCAGTGGATAGCGCTATTCTGGTTGCGTACAACAGGCCCCAGATTTCTAAAGCTGGTGTTACACTTGATAAAACATTACATAAAGTTACGGCTTATTCCTAGTAGTAACAAACAAAAAAACACATGTCAAACCCCGGGTGTCAAACAAACAAAAATATGACCCTACCCTTCCCCTCCTGAGAATTAATACATGCCACATTTCTCATGCACGGCCGTCAATGGCAGAGTTGGCATTTTTCCTAGATCAAATACTATTCATTGACTGTTGACATGCGTTAGAATCATTCATTCAGTTTTGCTCACACCGGAATGTTCTAGCGTTTGTTTATAGTTCTATAGCATAATTTCTAGTTTTGGTATATTTATATTAGTATTTTATTTTCCGAAAAGTAAAAATAATCGCAGTTTTTATTTGGCTTTCGAATGGTGTAACAAACAAATTAATTCTTTAAAAAATAAATCTTGTAATGAATAATATGTAATCAACTATAACTTCAGTTTACGCCCACCGTAATGCCATATTCTTACTTTAGTTACTTTATTTTCAAAGGGTTAACCTTAAAAGTGTGTACAATATTTCTACAGAGAACTGATATTAAGAGTCGCATTTTAGTTTAGAAAGTCACTGTAAAACTTAAAAAAATATGAAAACTTAGGAATATTGAGCATGAAATTTTCTTATTTATGCTTCGCATATAATATAACCAAAGTCCTTAAAAAATTAAATTTGACAGAAGCTAAAATCAAAATCAGTGCATTTGGTATGTACAGCCTTGATCAGTGATAGCTATTACACCAGTGAAGACACTCGAATCGTGAACACTTTGTGCTTTAATTTTTGATACTTTTTTAACGTGTATCCTTTGAGTGAATCGATTAAAAACAATATTGATAACTTAGTGCATTTGAGTCAGTCCAACTTTTTTAGAGGATTTGAAGCAGTAGAAAGGTCAGAAAAAAAAAGCTAAATAACGACAAGTGTTCATGGTTCGATTGTCTTGACTGTAATGGAGTCATGCAAATACCAAACCGTTACTAGTGACTGTAGAATGTCATTTTCCCACTGTTTAGGTCATAGAAAAACGACGTAGAAAAAAATGCTAAACTCCGTAAGTATCTGTTACATAAACTTAAATGCAAATGAAATACAATGAAGAATATCAGATGGACGTTTATTATATTATACTAAATTGATCGCGATGCATTTTCTAGCCAAAATGGTCGCCTATATGATATATTTCTAAGAAATTTATTCATATCTTCAACACAATAGAATGAGTTGTAATTTATTAAGAAACACAATATTCTAGTCAACTTTGATTTCCCAGTGTGTTTGAGTTGTTGCACCATTGATTCACGCAGTGATGTCAGAAAGCTCTCTGAACTAAAAAAAGCACCGCGTCGAAATCTCGTTTCAGTTTTCGTAACACAAAATCGTTTAATACAATGCACAAATCACTTACCATAATCAATTCACAGGGATAATTCCTTCCTTAATCAGCTAGTAGATCTAGAGCCAAATGGTTTTGTCGTTCGCTGTACGAACTCGTAGATTGTTTAATGAAAACCACGTGGCTTAGACGATAGTTTAGTTTAAGTCATTTATTCCTTTCAACAGTTAGAAACTAGCATATGTCTCTGAAAGGTTGCGACATTAACTACAAACACACATAATCCTACACAGTGCACCGAGTAGGGATGTGATTGATTTTCCTTCTGTTAGTGGTGATATTGCTTTTTGTGCGTTTTTGAGAAATATTATTAGTTGGTAGTCAAAAGTTGGGAGTCTTTAGTAAGAGTTTTTCAGAATTTATGTGATATCTTTTTGATATAGTCAATGATAACATAAACAAATGTATATTGTAAAATAATTAGTTAATGATGTGAAAAGTTTTTAGATGTTTACACATAGAATTAAAACTGGAATCGTATATCGTGTTAATGTAGGTTCTTTAAAACTCTTCTCTTCTCTTCTCTTCTCTTCTCTTCTCTTCTCTTCTCTTCTCTTCTCTTCTCTTCTCTTCTCTTCTCTTCTCTTCTCTTCTCTTCTCTTCTCTTCTCTTCTCTTCTCTTCTCTTCTCTTCTCTTCTCTTCTCTTCTCTTCTCTTCTCTTCTCTTCTCTTCTCCTCTCTTCTCTTCTCCTCTCTTCTCTTCTCTTCTCTTCTCTTCTCTTCTCTTCTCTTCTCTTCTCTTCTCTTCCCTTCTCTCTTTACAATAGAAAAAATTGTTATGAAAACATTTACGACGCTTATGTAACTGATCTGTTCTTAATCAACACAAACATTAACATTTGTTTGTCTTTATGAAGTCCAATTTACACTACACAAAGACGTCGCAGAGGGAAACATTTAACTGTACTATTGATAATACCTCGGGCCTTTGCTGAAATGCGCGCTTTTCGCACGTGCCAAATCCGTTTATCGGTTTAACACATACGGATTTTTATACGCTGTATGTTTGTAAACCCTTAACGTAAAACGCAAGTCGTCTTGCGCTTTCGTGTGTCTTTACTACATTGTTTGGATACATTTTGGAGTGTGATGGCCGTAGTTGAATTTTAAAATGATAAACAAATGAGTATTCTCTATTGCTCAGCATGTGTGAGGTATAGGTGTACGTTTAGCGCCTCAAGGCATTAGGAAGGACAAACGCACGCCATGTTTCATCCATCTTTAAAACAATTCTTTATAAGTAAATACATCTCTTATCTATATTACTTATAGCAAACTATAATGTTATAACTGATGAGTTATTAAAGTTTTGCTAAGCTACTTATGTCTAAAAAACAACATGTGGAATTCTCGTTATAACATGGTTTGAACACTCAAATATAGGACACGAAATTCCAACTTAAACGTATTGGAGTTCCTGTGCATCGGTGCACAAAAGAGCTGGGTTAATAAGTTTATTAGATGAGTTTACTTTTTTCTGAATGCTACAGCAAATGATTTTGTAATTGCCATGACGCCACGGTTATGCGGAACAAATTGATAAAACTTGCTACAAAATCAAAGTAAAAGTTTATTCTCAAATGGCCTGAGTTATAATATATGTAAATTTGTAGACGTAATATTTTGTGCATTTGTCAGTTAACCGTACCATACATTTCACTAGGACGATTTTTAGAACAATATTATATTTGACCTCCGACGACCATGATCCTTTGCGTTAAAAAATAGAATTGTTTTAATGTGACGTCATAGTGCATTTGTGAAACCGTGGGACGTACGTGAATACGATCGCTGCTTCAACAACAACAAAACACTAATTGTATATTTCGCTTTCAAGTGATATGATATAGATTTTCAGAAGATATGCTGGAGGAGTTTGTACTCGAGTAATTTTCGATTTGCGGTTTGCTCTTAGAATTTTATTCATTTTATTCAATTTTTACGTTTTGAAAATTCATTTATTCCTCTATACCATTTATTTATTTGGTCATTTATCTGTCTATTTATTTATTTTAGCCTCCTCATTTGTTTCATTTATATTGTATTTTCATTTATATTCTGTTTTGTTTCAATGATTCAAACAAGTGCAAAAAGAATAGTTTTAAACTATTCCACCTACTATTTTTACCTTTAAAAAGGGGTTTCGGGCCAAAAACCTCTAAACACCTATCATACATCATCATCTCTGCCTTTTGCACAAGTTAAGGAAGCAATTCCTTTAAAGCGAAGAAAAATCATAGGCTCAGATTGAATAGCTTGATATTCGATACTGTTTTCTGTTGCTGTCCGACTTTTAAGTCTATTTTCTACTTCAATGCTATCTATATGGGTAGGGCTGATGGGCTTTTCACCGCTGTGACTCCGGTTCGATCCCTGGATCTGCCGAGGTGTAATGTAATGTAATGTAGTGCTTATATAGCGCATTTCACTAATGTCGCAATGCGCTTTAAGGCCGGCACACACTAGGCGACAAGTCGCACGACATGTCGCAGCGACAGTTTCCTCCCGTGTGCACTAACATTTTTTGGCGAAAATTGTTGTCGCCGCGACAGAATTTTGTTGCTGAGACTTGCCGCATGAATTCCAACCGGTTGGGATTGCTGAACCAGTGCACACTGAGGCGACATAGTGTGTGCCGGCCTTTACCTTTAATATTTATAGCATGTGATCCGGTTTTACAAGCATGCGGTTGACTAGTAGTTAGTATGTGTTAGTGCATGTAGGCCGAGGATCACCGAGGATGGCCGTTACCTGTCGTTCTTTTACTTGCACCCGTTACTGGTTAATGTAAAAGTGTGGCGAGACGGTACCTCCAGTTTATCTAGACTGATTCCATAAGTCGGTCCCAGTTCGCTCTCTGTTTAACGGTTTTTCGATCTCGATGCCTCAAATTTACTAAGTCAAACTGATCCGCATTCTGAAAAATGGGAATAGACCAATTGTAGCGCTTGTTATATTCTTTATAGATCATTGACCAATCACAGGTAGCGTACTAGCTTGAAATGTCTGGAAATTGACTTCCTTTGAGTCTCTAACTCAACTGTGATGTCGTAATTTTACCGAAAGGTTATTCTCCGTAACGATCAAGAAATAACAGTTTGCTGTATTGAAGAGGCACTAATGAAACTGTTGTATACTAGAACTTGTACTGAAATCAACTCTTAGGAATAAACTTTAATAACAAAAACTCTTGTACAGTAATGGCGGCCTAAATTCCACACCGAGTCGTCTGAGCATGCGCAAGCACACATGGAAGTGAGACTCATAAATATTAACAAGATATAACAGAAACGTAATTCAAGAGCCCGTGAATCTGGAGATGACTGAAGAAAAAAAATTAAATAGTGTAAGTTGTATTGAAAAAAAAAAGAGATTCACAATAAGAAGAGAAATTCACAATGATTCGCCCATCGGAATACGAAGCTCCAAATTTACAGCCAAGTTCGTTGCATCGCGACCCGCCGTTTCAAAACTTTGTTTTCATTTTGGTCTTTTCTGAACCGTCAATCAATTTCATAGGGCGGAGCTTGCCCTAACATGTTCTGTCATTGGTTAATCTAAAATAAACTCCGCCGCCTTTGAAACTGATTGACGGTTCAGAAAAGACCAAATCAAAACAAAATTTTAAAACGGAGGGTCGCGATACAACGAATTTGGCTGTGATATTACTAGTTGAAGGTGCTTACTTTCTTGAAACCATCGCTTTTACCTCAAGTTCTTTGATTGTGAATAAGCAATACAAGTATATCTTCTTAACATCTCCCGTATTTTAAGTAATTTTTGTGTGGATTTAATGTAATGTAATGTAATGTATAGTGCTTATATAGCGCATTTCACTAATGTCTCAATGCGCTTTACAATATTTAATATTTATAGTATGTAATCCAGATTTACAAGCATGAGGTTGATTAGTAATTAGTATGTATTAGTGTAGGCCTATCACCGAGGATGGTCGTTACCTGCATCCTCAGTCGTTCTTTTACGTCCCCCCGTCAATGGTTAATGTGTAGTGTGGCGAGACGGGACCTCCAGTTTATCGTCCTTATCCGAGAAGACGCGAATCCCGTACAATTATAAATCGAAGAACATTCTCCTCAATTATTTAAAGACCCTGAGTGATGGTCCGGTTGAGGGTTTGAACCCGCAGCCTCCCGGTTAACAGCCAACGCTCTCCCATCTGAGCTAACCAGTTAATCGCCGAAATGCAAGTATAACTATAGCCCATGGAAATGAGTCCAAATAGGTCATTTTCGGCCAAAATGCATTTACTATAGACTATTGAAGTGTTTCAATATAGGTCATTTTTGAAAAAAAAATTCATGGACTATAGCCCATGGAAGTGTACCAAATAAGTCATTTTCGGCCAAAATGCAAGTAGTATAGCCCATGGAACTGCATACAAAATATGTCATTTTCGGCCAAAAATGTATGGACAATAGTCCATGGAAATGCTGAAAAATAGGTCATTTTCGTCAAAAATGCATGGATTATAGGCCATGGGAATGCGTCAAAATAGGTCATTTTCGGCAAAAATACATGTACTACAGCCAATCGAAATGCGTCAAAATAGGTCATTTTTTGCTAAAATGCATGGACTATTGATCATGGAAATGCGCATTGTTTATTTATTTGTATTATTTGCATTGCTTATTTATTTGGGTGTTGTTCTTTTATCTGTGTATATTTCCATGTGTATTATTCGCTTTCAAGTGACGTCATCAAAAGTATGACAAATTTATTTTTAATCAAATAGAAACATGCCCACTATATGTTATACCTAGCGATTATAAAAACACTTGGAATTTAAGGATAAATATCTATGTTAGAAGACTTTGGCTCACATAGACTCCTAAAAAAAATCTAAAAAAAAGATGTAAATTACTGGATTTGCCTTCATTTCTAGAACACAGAAGTTCTATTTGCCATCTTGGGTGATATACTTCGTCATCCAACATGGCGGCGCCATACATTTTTACCAAATAATACGAATCTTTGACCGTCAATAGTTCAGTAACTGCACGCTCTAGAAGCTATAAATTTGACAGAATTACATTGTTGTGAATGCTATCAAAGGATATGAATGTAGTTCTTCAGTAGGATTTAAAATAAAACTTCTGAATAAAATTCGAGACGAGGTCATTTTGCCTAATTTATCACGTGGTTGCAAAGGAAGAATTGCTAATCCATTTGTGCAGTTGTGAATGATTGTATTTATGTGGATACGTTTATGCTATGGTTACTTGTATGGACTGTATTTTATGTGTTTTATTCGATTTTTATTGCGCATGTGTGTCGCTCCCATTGCAAGTAAGGCAATACAAACCATTCTGTTATCCCACATGGACTAGTCATAGAACATTTAGACGTATAAAAGCGATGTTAATGCGTTAATAGTTGGTAGATCGCAGTGAAGCGGGGCGTGGAATTTGCCGTTTATGGTCTAGGGGCCGGCTTATTTCTCCCTCACTGACCTGGTTCGCTGGGTTAGCCTTGTTAGCTTGGTCTGCCATTAAGGATAGCTCGGCTGTTGTCGCAATCTTCAGCCTATACGTAAGTGCTGTAAAGCCGCCATGCGACGCTTCAGCTCTATATGTGTCTGGAGGCATGGTCCGAGTTTTTGTTCTTCTTTATTGCTTGATAAACGAAACCAATTAACAATTATAAAATCAATAGAGAAATATTTTACATTTTTCCCTTTTTTACCAAGTTACTTTTGGAATAACTATTTCGATATTCATTCTGGGATGTTAGAAATTATAAATGAAAAACTTTAATGTCTTATAATTGTGAAACCTAGTTAATGCGAGGTAAGACGGGTTAAGGGCAAATCATAGACTTTCGTTACAGCAAGAGTTAAGGCGAGTTTAGGCGAGTTAAGGCGAATTTAGGTCCCAGACTAGGCCTATCGTACCCAGAAAAATTAATAGACTGCAGTCTAAACTGGGCCCTACCCAATGATCTAATTTTTGATCGAAGCAAAGACGGTGTATGATGAGTTTCGTCATTTCAAGTGACTCTATGCTGCAACAAAAGTATAAAGGGCGAATCTTTCAAAAGTTGAAAACATAAACGTCTATAAAATATATTTTTTAATTGATAGAACTACATTTGATCAATACATTACAGGTTACGATTCTAAAGCTGTAACTAAGCAGACATTGAAAATAGCTCAGTAAAAACCTTAACAGTAACACAACTATTAAATTGCCACGAACTTGCATCGTAGCAATATATTATATACATCAGCTCAATGAATTTTCCCAAGAGAAATTCAGTTTAAATTCAGACAAGCGTGCGACAGTTTTTTACAGTGGTTAAACTCCTGTCTGATCGATACCGTTTGAATGCGAAGAAATATCAGTATCGTTTATTTTGCTTCCTCTACACAGTAATGTCTTCGCTGCCTGACGGAAATCAGACAGACAGACAAAGTATACACAGGGGCTAAGGCTGGAGTTGAAGATAGGAAGAAAATAAAATATCATATACCGTAGTGTCGTTAAATCAAAGCAAACACTACCATGTAGCACGTCTAGTAAAACATTCGACAGGGATAAATGTGAGATCGACCAAGCCAGTAGAGAAACAACCAATGGAAGAAAGCAGCAACAGTAAAGCAGTAACGAGTACAAAACCATTCTAACTGCACTACTGATTCGTTTTCGTCGAAGTTTTCTTTGTGCTTCAGAGAGATTGTCTTCGATGGCTTGTGGACTAGACAAGATTCTTAATGTCAAAATGCTAAGCACAAGCAAGGCTACAAACAAGATAAATGTTATCATGGATTTCGCCAATAACCATCCAAAACCGAGGTAAAACCGTTGTTGATAAAAACAAAAGCCATCATTATCTAGCGAACTAAATATTATTTCGTTCATGTTCATTAAAATAGAAGTTAACCAAGTGGCAGCAAGCAAACACACACGTTGATTTAATGAATATGGTCGTGATATCTGAACAGCTCGTCTTCTTGTGATTTTGTACCGTTCAATGCCGATGACCAAAAGAGTAGCAAGAGATGCAGTTTCAGAAATGCACATTGCAGAACCTACGACATTACAGCTTAAAATCCCAACTATTTTGTTTGCCGAAAATGTTTTGCCAGGAAAGTTATAATGAACTATTATGGAATATACGAAAACACAGTTTATTACAAGGGTGTCAGACACGGCCATGTTGATGATGAGAAAATGAAGATTTCTTTTCACAGTATATTTTGTAGCGACAACGATAGTAAATACGTTACCAAACACACCAAATCCGCCAACAATGAACAATGCGGCCACTTGAACAACTAGTTTAGCGACTGAAGGAGGTTCGTTGTACTTACAGGAGGTGATGCCTTCCGTAGCGTTGGATTGGTTCATGTTGAATTGTTGTGATATTGTAGTTATAACAGATTTCTTAAAGCAACTCTTATGAGATCACTTGTAACTTATATGCATGTTTCTGATCTACTTGTTATATTTCTTGGAAAAAAAAATATGCATTTTAGTTATTAATAATGGAACATCTGGCAGCAAATTTCTGATCTACTCATTATATTTCTTGGAAAATATATGTATTTTAATTACTAATAATGGAACATCTGGCAGAAAATTGATAGGTGTATTTCATAAAAAGTGTTCTTCATTAAACATGCAGTTGAATCATTAAAGCGTAAAATGAAATAATTGTTACAATAATAGTCGACCTTATTTCGCTAGGATGGCAGATGGCAGTAAAATCGATGAACTTATTTTCCTCCTCATTTGAAATCGGTTTACTTACAGAGTTGCTAGCGCGGAAAATAGATATGACAAGTTTCTCAAGGTGAAATGAAACTTTCGCAGAGCGGATTTGTTTTCAGCTTTTCTGTATATAATTCTAAATCAAACAAATCGATTTTCTTTTAGAAATATTCTGACTCACTGCGTATTTTTATGTCAACAATAATGTTTTGCGCTTGAATTGTGGATCAATATCAATATCAATATTCTTTATTTCACTCGATTACAAGTAGATCATACAGTTTACATAATGTTAAGCATTAATTAGAATTAAATGTTATCTTACAAAGAAGGTTAATGCTTTGGTATAAAGAGTCGGAAGACTAAATAAACTATCATTTATCGAGTTAGTCCACAGCCTTTTTAAATTAAAACTTACTAAGAGCAGGTGAAGCAGTTGGCACACACCCGGGGTGGGTACTCCCCTATATCAACTATACGGGGATGATCCGCTGAACAGGGTATGGTTTTTCGAATTTAAGGTCATGAACAGGGTATTGAATTCTACTCTATTTTCGATTTAATCCAAATTTGCTGTCATACACAGGGCCCAGAAAATGAGGGAAGTATTTTTCATTTAAGAAATCAGCAGAATAAGATCATTGATTTTAATAAATGACTTGAATATTTGTGATAGATATATTAGCACAGATATACAATTCAATCATTTATCATAAACAGGGTATGGAAGGATCCCAGCGGAACACCCCTACCCACAATCCCATTTCGCAACAAATAGAGTCTGCAATAAATAACCGCATCCACCCAGGAAGCCCTCAAACGAAAATTTACTCTATTATGCTACTAAAATAGTATTCTGAAAATTGCAAAAAAAGAAAAAAAAAAATCACCGCTAAGTTTTCCAGTTAAAAAGCGCGCGTTTTATATTTTTATGAAGTCATCAAAATAAATATTCTTTTAGTTTGAGGTATGCGCATGCGCGTGGTCACGCACAAACGCGCGCACACTGAAACTATATGGAGGCACCTTAAATTACCTTTCTTAAAACCCTGTAATCTGTAACAAGATTCAACAAATTGTTAATCTATTTGCTTTTAAAAATCACTTTATTTGATTTTAGTCTTTTATGAAAGTAAAGAGTTCAAGACTTTATCAGTTACATACATTCGTTTGTACGGACGTTTTGTACCCATCAGTATACAGATATCTAATTTATTCCGGGTATATTTGATTATATGCAAAACACAAAACTCGCTTTAGTTATTGTTTGCTTCATTCAATGTATATTAAAATAAATTTCTTATGTCTATTACACCCGTGAGGAAGGGGGTGGGGGGGGGGGGGGTGGGTGGTACTACCCTATATCGACTATACGGGGATGATCCGAATTCTACTCTAATTTTGATTTAATCCAAATTTACTGTCATACTCAGGGCCCAGGATATGAGAGGAATTGTTTTGCATTCAGGTAATCGGCAGAGATCGTTAACTTTAATAAATGACTTGATTATTTGTGATATATATACTAGCACAGCTGTGCAATTCAATAATTTATCATAAACAGGGTATGGAAGTTAGATATTTTTTGTCATAAACAGGGTACCCCTTACAAGATCACAGCGAAACACCCGTACCCAGATCTGAAGGGAGTACCCCCCCTTCTCCTGCGGGCTTTTACATCGTATAAATTGTAAAACAGTGGGTTTCGTGTTTAAAAACGGCTTATTTTGCCTTTTGCATCTTATTAGATATTTGTATCAATGTAAGCCACAACGTTCTGGCTAGCAAATGGGGGGTGTATGTGTCTTCTAATTTCAATTTAAATGATGCCATTATGGTTTATACATGCAAATTTCTCAGAAAGCCATCTATCCGGCAAACTGTCAGTCAAATCTTTACACGGGATGTATTGATATCAAGAAATATGAAAAGTCATTAATCAAGTACGATATTGAACATAGGAGCTGTACATTTGATTCCACGGAAAGGAATCTGGACATGTGTCATCAACTGAGAGTCAGTTGTTAAAAAACAATTGACGGGAGATTAACGATAAAATAACAAAGTTTCTTTATGACCTTCAATTTCCACGAAGTTGTGTAGCCTTCAGGTCTGTTAAATTAATGCAGAAAGGAATCATGTCGAGTTATCATGTCGATCGATTTAGAGTTAATTGTGGCACCAAATTATAGTGACTAATAGTTTGAAGAAATCAATAAGTCCAAGAGCTCCAACCGGTATGAAGATATTAAATTTGATTGCCATGCTAAAACATATGGTCGATAAGGAGTTTTTGACCCTCATGAATTCGCAGTGTGTCTATTAGCAATCAAAACACTATTTTGTTTATGTGAAATTTTGAAAATGAACTGCAGTTTGAAGCCGGTGATTTCTGAGCGTGTTTTCGAATGTGGTTGAGAAATATTCAAACGGCCATTCGAAAACCCAATGACGTCATAGCCACAGGTTATAAGCTTGGGCTACCTGTGACTAAATGTCGCCGCTAAAACCACCCTTGCATCACCTTTTCCTAGAAATAAATTAGCCTTCTTACCGGTCACTAACTTTTTACAACAACTTGAACACCAAATTACACTTGGTAATACAGGAAAATAAAATAGAGAAAGAGATGCAAAAGACGACAACAAGTTACCAAGACAACTGGCCGCTGACAAGTAGGCAATATACGCCTCTAAAAAATCGAGATTTTCCTTACTATAACAGAAAAAATTTCCCACTACATGACAATATCATATCAGCAATATGAAGCCCGAAAAACGCTGCTCTCGAACGTCCTGAAAGGAATGTTCTGTTTAAAAGGCGCAACGACAGATATCAAATAGATATCAATGTGAAAATCCTATGTAGACAATCACAAATGCCACATAGTGTACAATCTGATGAATAAAAGAAGATTGCAATAGGAAGTAGAAAAATCTCAGTACAACATTGATTACCGTGAAGCATTTGACCGTGAAGCATTCTGTAGCATTGTGTCATATCACATATCAGGTCTTTTCTTAATTCATTTAACTTAAGATTGTTATTTTCTGCTCCATATAATGTATTTTGCTGCTTGGCGGAAATCAGACAGACAGACAAAATACACACATGGGCTTAGACTTTAGGACAGGAAGAAAATATAGGACTACATATATTAAATTCTTATTGTCAAAGCAAGTATACCAATCTATGGAAGTCGTTTTGAGCAAATATGAAAACGACCAAAGTAGTTGTAGGACAAAGGAAGGAAAACAACAACAACTGTAAAGAAGCAGGTTGCACAAAACTATTCTAACTGCGTTGTTGATTCGATTTCTTCGTAATTCTCTTTGTATGTCAGATAGAGTAACTTCAATGGCGCCTTGTAGAGTGGTTAGAATACTCAGCACCAGCAAGACCAGAAAAATGGCCAATGTTATCGTGACTTTGACACAAAACCATACGTAATGAGACACATATGATGACTCAAAACACTTGCCACTTCGATCTGAATAACGAAAAACTCCATCGTTCAAATTCATTGTAATAGAAATCAACCAAATGCCAGCAAGCAGACACACACGTTGCTTTACCGAGTATGGTCGTGACATCTGAACAGCTCGTCTTCCTGTGATTCTGTATCGTTCGATGCTGATGATTGAAAGAGTAACAAGGGAAACCGTTTGAGAAATGAAGATAAGAAAAGGTATTGCTTGACAATTAAAGAAACCAACAGTCTCGTTTTTGAAAGACTTGTTGTCGATGTTAAGAGTGATAGCAATTGACAAGAAAGAAATTATCCCAAGTGTATCAGATGCGGACATGTTGATGATCAGAAAATGTAGATTTCTCTTCACAGTGTACTTGGCAGCGAGTACGATGGTAAATAGGTTACCAAACATACCAAATCCACCGATCATCAACAATGCCACTAATTTAACAGCATGTTCAGCATCTGAAAGTGGTTCGTTGTACTTGCAGTATCTGTCGACACGTGTATTGTTAGACCCGGTCATATTGAACATTTGTTATGATCGATGCTTCAGATCTTCAATTGTCTGCTTGTACCAATGTAATATATGTGGTTCCTATCACTATTTACAATCACCTTTATTTCAATTTATTTTATACTTGAGATACTACGCACGTTTCCATTGGTCGAGAAGTGTGCTTCATAAGTGAACAAAGCACGCAGACGACCTCATTTTTTGTAACGCGCTCAGATTGGTAAATTGACAAGAACGGGAATGTTGGCTGAAGTGACACTCAAGAAGGGAGGAGTAGAACTCGATTTCAGCTCCTTCTTCTCCCATCACTTCTTTCGTGCTCTTGTCACTCTCCGGCATCGTGTTCCAGGGGCGAATTCAGGGAGGGGACTGGGGTGACTTCTCCCCCCCCCCCCCCCCACAAAAAACCAACACAATCAATTGTTGAAATTACCTTTTGTGTGAATTGCCCACGTTCAAAATTACGAAAAACCCAAACGTTGTTCGTGGTGCATCCGGTGATCGTGACTCAGTGAGAGAGTGCTGGGTGTCGCGGCCTCGTATTGGTAGACCTTGGTAGAGTTGATACACTACCAATTCGAATTTTATAAACGTTTTTTTAATTTTTTTTTCAGAACTCGTCTTGCGCAATGATTTGCTTTTAAAATTCCACGTTGATTATTCATCAGTAATTACCTACCTTTTAAACAATATACACAGCTTGGCACCTTCGTTGATATTAAATCTGTTATGAATGTCAGAAAGAACACCAAATACAGGCTTTGTTGCAACAATACACCCAATTGCTAACCAATTTATACCATTTGACAGCAGCCCAATTAGGGACTTTTCTCTCCTATGCATGCAATCAAATGCATACACATTTTTACAGCTTAGATTTTGAATAACATCCTTCAATTTGTATTTAATACAACTGTTTTCCTTAGCTATTCTTGTTGTGTTGAGTTGAATCACGTTGAAGGACAGTTTAGTCAATATATAGCAAAGTCACTTGCATATATGTTTTAAAAGGCCGCAGTGTAATAACATGTAATAAATAGATGTTTGGATACTGATTTTATGGGCGTTCTGGAGTCTTATTCAGTCTTTTTGGATCAAAATGGTGGTTTTGAGAAAGCCAAAATTCCAAACAGTTTGGCTTGAAATTAACATCTGTTAATTAACTGTCTGTCCTATCGTGATTTTTGTTTGCGTTCAACGCCAATGCATAGCATGATGTATTGGAGTTCCTCTGGTAATACCTGTCACTCGTCAGCTTCTCTGGGCTTCCTGTGGTGTTGTCACGCACTCAGCACGTGAAGCACAAAGGGTAACGCCTTCATATAAAACTCCTGACCTGATCCTCACATCCTTCACAAAGCTAAAAAGAATAACACGTGAAGTCAACTGTTCATCTCGGCGTACTTTGCTACCATATAGTCATGAAAAGCTGTGCTGCATTATTGTTACTGGCTGCTCTTGCAAGTCCATGTTTTAGCATCGACACTGTCCCGAGTGTCAATATCACTCGGTACCTTGGTCGTTGGTATCAGGTAAGCGGCTATGTTGGTATTCGCGTTTATGCAGTCTGTGGCAATGCAAGTTTGCAAGCTTTATTGCTACGCCTTGATAGAGTGATAATGATATGTTTATGAAATATGCGCAAACAAATAGTGCTAATTTTGATTAATGCAGTGAATACAATGTTATTTTGATCAGCCTGAACGTTCGGCGTTTATACACCCCAAGGTACACCCCCAATATATTACAAACACCGACCCAGTTTACATTTATATCACTAGCAAAATACCCTGTAAACAGAGTTTTTGCACCCCTTTTTACGCATAATACTTCTGCTCGCAAGATAACCAGTGATCATTTTAGCAACGCTCGTAGCTAATCCTTAGTTAGCCAAAAATGTATCACGTCACGCATGAAACAATAGAAAGTGATACGAAATAATATACAGAACAATGCAGAAACTGCGTAATTGTTTCAAAACTTTATTGCTGCGCGCTTATCAGTGAACTTAAAGTTGGAAATAAGTCAATTCAAAGGCTTTTGCTATTGTAAAGTAAAAGATATTTTCTGTTCATGACAATGATTACATAACAGGGTAAAATAAGTTTTATTTAGAACGATTTTTTGACCTTTGCTCTGTAAAATGAGATCTATTGTTATGCAACACAGGACGTCAAAAATCGTATAAAGACAGAAATGATCCATGCAATACAATTTGCAAATAAAATAAAATGACATTTAAATTTAACATATTTTCTAAAACAAAAATTGATTAAAAATAAATTTATGCAAATATATGCAAATAAATTTGCATACTAGAAATAAATGAATATGAATAAATTGAATTTCTCATATATATGTAGATCGTAGATTAAGGCTTTTAGGACTTTAGAAATAAAGGCTTTGTCCTGGAGAACATTTTTGCAGTTCGGTATAATACTTTGTAACATTTTGTATGATTACATAACCAAAAATCAATACTGGTGGAGCAAGCTAGGATGTGTCAAAAACAGGACTAGGCAGAGATCACATCCTCGGCAGCTATTCAAATATAAACAAAGCAACTATAAAACAAAAACGACAACATCAACAACAACAGCAACGACAACAATAACAACAGCAACAACAACAATAACACCAATAACAACAACAGCAACTACAGCAGTAGAAACAACAGCAATAAAAACAACAACAACTACTACAGCAAAGTACTACAGCAGCATCAACAACAGCAACAACGACAACTACAGCAACTTTAGCAGCAGCAACAACAGTAACGACATCAACAACAACTACAATAAAAACATACAAAAACAAAACGAGCAGAACACAATCTAAACAAACGTAGCAAACAAATAAACAAGCAAATAAAAAATAGAAAAAAATCTTAACATTTTTAAATGTAATAAATTTTCAATATTAAAAATACCAAAATAATGAATAAATCATTGAAAGAAAAAGTAGATGGTATTGCGATTTCTCAATGTTGGAATACAACTATGACGAGCTCCAGCCCAACAATAGCGACATAAAGCGTGAGGAAGAGAGACCGATGTTTTTTTTTTGTCTTTTACTTGTACCATAGGTCTAAAAACGCGCCATGTCACAAAATTCAATTATCAACCCTTTTGTGTCACGATTGTAGCTATGTCGTCCATTTTAAATTATTAATAGTTCTTCTAGCACGCAAATGTTGTCTTGGTTTAATTAGATGTTGTATTATTATTATTATTATTAGATGTATGATGACGAGGCTGTCGCGGTGACATTTGAGAAGGATGGTGTATGTGTTACTGCTGACTGTAAGTAGTGTTTGTTATCCAATGTATTATTGTAAATACCATTACTAAATATTGCTGACGTTCAGATCTACATCATCATTATATACATCGTAAATCCATCTTTATCATCGCTACCATCATAACCACCAGCAACTATACGATCATCGTCATCATCATCGTCAACATCATCACCACCACCATTACGATCATCATCATCATCACAATTATCATCAATACTTTTATCGATATCCATATCCATCATGGATCAACATCAGCAACAAGATTATCTTCATTATTTACATAATGATTATCATCACTGTCGTAATAAACGATCTTCACTCCAATGGACATTTAATAGGACATTATATAGATTTCAGATTCCCTATGGACTATGAGCCAGTTATTGTTATTGTCAGCGGTCGTTTGTATTGTTAGCCTCCATATTGTTCACTGAGCTGGTTTATGTATAGGATAATGGTCGAGCTCTGAGGATTATTTTCAATAATCCGAAGAGCGAGGCCATTATCCGATTTAATGCATACTCTCATTGTTTTCGAAGAAACGAAACTATGTGTGCTGATCGAATTATCAAAACTATATTGTGTTCGTGGTTTAGAAGCAATGAGCAGGACAATTGATAGTTTAGAATAGGCAAACTAACAGTGGTAAACACGTCCAAGGCCATTATTTTCTTTTTTCTTATCTTCTCCTACAAACTATATGATCTATTTTCGAATTCACGATCATATGCAAACGACTCAAGCGTATTACACTTTCTTAAGGTGCATTAAACTTTATGTTCACTTTTTATCTGATTTTCATTTGTATTTTCGGTGTATTATTACAGCGTCAGTTTACAAAGATACAAAGAAAAGAATAATTCCGTCATGACTATAAATCACTGTGATTGTAGTTGTCGTTGTCCATTAAAATTTCTATATACAAAGCATTCGAAGTCTGATTGGTTTCAAGTAAGCACAAGAATTTTTGTGCTTTGTATAGGAGTTCAAATAAACTTGAATGCAAAGCTCAAATTATATGCTTGAATAATTGCACTTTATCGAAAAACACAATGAGACCTTTTAGCATTTAAATGTGCAGTGCATTGAGCTCACTTCGCCGTTCACTTTGCTAAGATTGTCTACAAAGATGGAGTGCTTCGACGAAATTTTAGCTGACGATGAAGACGATGAAATCTTATCGCAGTTGGTGGACAGTTTAGAAAAGGACAACTCGTCTTTCACTGCAAAAGGTGATTTGAACATCGTGTTTCTGTTGCCGTGATTTTATCATGCAAAGTTGTTCTCTTGACTTTCAGTAACTACTTGTATAAATGTTTTTTTCACTAAATGAACGTCTTTTATAATTTTTAGCAATTGAAAAGGAGCAAGTCCGTTTCAAGAAAACGGAAGAGCGAAATTTTGCCGAGCTAGCAGAACAATCTATCCCTGCCAATACAAAGAGAAAAGCAATGTGGGCTTTCCGTTTATACCAGAACTGGGCAATGTGGCGTAAAAGTGATGACTTGACTATGAAACAGAAGTCTTTGGTTTCTGAAATCGTGGAGAGGACGACAGACGTGTTGGATATTAGACAAGATGAAGACCTGAGTGACGTCCTCAGCCAATTCATCGCAGAAGTCAGAAAAGAAGGAGGCGAACGGTATCCTGCTAAAACTTTGCACGAGATAGTGAGTAGTTTGCAGAAGTATTTAGAAATGAAGGGCAGAGTAGTTCAGTTTTTTTCTGGAGAGGCATATGAAAAGCTACGAAAATCACTAGATATCGAAATGAAAACTTCAACCAATAATAATCTAGGCTTGCATCCTAAGCAAGCACAAGTAATCTCTGAAGAAATAGAAAATTATCTTTGGGAGAACAAATTTCTGGGCGATAGTTGCCCCAAAGTTCTGTTGAGAACAGCCCTTTATTTGATTGGCCTGAATTTTGGCATGAGGGCTGGGGATGAACATAGGAAATTAACAATAGGTAATTTTTCAATTAATATTGATTCCGAGGGGAGGGAATATTTGCTTTATTCAGAGGGTGTGTCTAAAACTATGCAAGGTGGGTTAAAACATCGCAAGTTAACACCCAAAGTTAGTAGGGCATATGCAAATGTACAATGTCCAGAGCGATGTGTTGTGCGAATTGTTAACAATTATATAAGCCGTTGTCCTAAAGATGCATTAGAAAAGGCGTTTTACTTGAAGCCTTTGCAAAATTACAAGAAAGGAGAATTATGGTACTGTAGTGTTCCTTTGGGTCATAATACACTTAAGAATGTAGTGCAGTCAATGATGAAGGAAACTGGGGTAGATGGTTTTTTCACAAATCATTCTTTACGAGCAACAGCTGCGACTAGATTGTTTCAAAAAAATGTTGATGACCAATTGATAAAGGGGGTAACTGGCCATAGATCAGATTCTTTGCAAAGCTACAAAAGGGTATCGGATAATCAGTTAGTTGAGGTTTCCAGTATTGTGCAAGCTAGCCATGGAGCGAAATATAGTGATAAAGCGGAAGTTTTATCCGCGCGGAACAAATTTTCTGAGATTGAAAGTAATCCAGGGAAAATATGTGTAAATGTAAGTGGTGGGAATTGTAATATTACAATTTACAACAATTAATGAAGTCCTGTTCATATGCATAATGCATGATGGAGAACTGTAATGAAATATCATAAACAACCGAAACAATAAAAAACATTTTGTTGTTGTTGCTGTATGTTTTGTTTGTAAAGTACGTTTTGCAAACTGTAATCAGGTCATTATTGTACCCACTGACATTGGATAGGAGGTCATTATTTTAACAAATAATGACCCCCTGTCCCATCTCCGTGTACACAATAATGACCTCTCTACAGTTTGAATTGAATTAATTCATCACCCCCACTCTTCCCTGCTGAATTCAAAACCCTCCCCGACTTTTAGAAACCTAGATTATTAGAAATAAAGAACACTTCAAAACAATGAGAGTGTGCATTAATGCTGATGAAAGCCCAACGTGAGGTCAATTCGTAGTTAATCGTTCACTACAATCACCATCACGATTATTATGTGTATAACCATCATCACCATTACCAACACCACCATCATTATGATTATCATCATGGTCATCATTATCAACAACATCATCATCATCCTCATATCACCATTATCATAAACATCATCATCATCATAAACATCATCGATTGGTTTAGATCAGCGTACCATCCATGAACAACATCACAGCCACAACCTTGATTTACATGATCGCCATCGCCAGTATTATCATGTCCGTCATCATATCTTCTTGTAGACACACTAAGGAAAGATGGCAAAATTGGTGTGTTGAACAGTCAGCGAATCAAGTCCCCAACAGGAGAACTCAAGCAAATCACCGGGTACGCCTACACACCTGACAAAAAAGAACCTGGCAAACTCAAGGTTCACTTTGATGTGGCCCCGGTAGATGGAAACTGTAAGTTAACGAAAGAAAGAAAAAGCAGTTTTCCATGTTTGTTGCTCTGATCAAAATGAAAAGACAGAAAAAGGCGAATTCATAGTAAATTCTCACTATGTCCCGTTTTAAATACATGTATGACCAATAAACACGTGCACTCCTCTGAGTTGCAATGGTTCGTCGCGCTAAAATGACGTCAGTTTGCTTGTTTTGATACTCTCATCAAACAAGGTTTTCGACCAATCGTGGAGCGCGTACTATCGCAATAATATCTTTTTTCAATCGACCCGATTTTGATTTAAAGTTAACAACAACCACTAGACACTTAACTGACAACTGACAGTTTCAAAGGAAAATGCCAAAATGTTTGAAACAACGCGAATGAAAATTGTGGCTAATCATTAATTTCAGCTGAACTGGCAAATTACATTCCAACACACCCTCTCCCCTCCCCATCCAAACCCTCTTGTATTAGGAAATGACGTGCGTTTTTCTTTATACAATAGATTGGATCGTGAAGCTTGGTCCCCAGACCTTTGGCGCTGATAACCAGTATCAGTACTCTATCATCACTGATAGATTCAAAATAACCATGTTTGTCCTCGCCCGTGATCCCGAGGGATTCTCGAAAGCTTACGACGAAGAAGTGAAAGATTTTCTGAGTAGCAGCGGGTTCACTCACTTTTACAATAAACCCATAGCGACGCTGCAAAGCAAGGAATGCAAATATGCACCTCACAATGGTAACTTGTACCAGACGGCTGAGGAGTATGTGAAAGAATTCGTGTAATGAGTGTGCGATTTCATATAAGCAATTGAGATATTTCAATCAAATAAACAAACAGAAAGAAATCAGCTTCTCTCTGTCGACATACTGACAGCCTCAAAGACATGTACAGCCAGACAGACAGAACAAACACTAGACAAACAGACAAGCAAACAAACAGACAGACATAGAGACAAACAGACAGCCAAACAGATAAATGATCAAACAGAACAACAAACAAACAAACAAACAAAGCAACAGACAGACGGCAGTGAAAAACAAAGTTGTTTCAACTCAGATTATTTGTGAAAATGAAAATTAGATATACACGTTAAGGGTTGAGTTGAAATTAAAAAAAAAAATCAAATTCACCACAAAAGGAATCTTCATCCTTTTTTTTTTGTATTTTATTATTCATTTTATTTACTTATTTATCTTTTACTTATGTGTGAGGGTGCGTGTTTGTTAATAAATGAGGAATGAGTTTTATCGAATATCGAATATTGCCAACTGGTGTTTCAAGTAGGACGTTTTGCGCCATTTTTAAATTCCACGCTCTTACTGGCCACCATGCAAATGATAATTTAGCTTGTAATGTGAACTGTCTAGCGCTTATCATTAACGTACGCTTACAGTGCACGCAAAAGTAATATAAAAATTAGTTAGAATCTAATGGTGGAGCTCCGATAACGATGCTCGTCGAAGACAATGAATGGCTATAGCTGAAAAAAAACAAACAAAAAAAAACAAAAAAACAAAAAACAATGAATTAGAAAAACAACTGGCAAATTATTATAGTTATCTACATGATGCTTCTATAGAAACAGATGAAACTAGAGCTACTGGCGTAGAACTTACCTAGCCTCCGTTGCAGACGTCTTGTGTGGTTCGCCGAAAGAAAAGGAGCTTTTCTTTCGACGATCCACATAAGACGTCTGCAACGGAGGCTAGAACTTACCGTGCCCAGTGTAAAAATGTCAAAACATGGTTCCATTCAAAATTCATTATTTTGAAAACGGGCACGGGACCATACACTCTACCTTCCATTTTTTTCCAGTACAGCGATGAATTCTCTATAAAATTAAATGTCTTTCTAAGAAATGACTTTTCGCTTAAGTGATCAGGACCCTTAACGCTAACTTCTTTTAATTTGCATTTTTCATTGCAAGATAAGCAGTCATGGTAATCATGTTGCTTCAAATATATTCATTCATTCATTTAAATCTTCTTAAGTTTTTCTGCACAATAATGATTTAGTGTTGCATAAGCCTGCAACGATCCTAAATCTCTATGTGTTATCTTTAAGCTTGATGACTGAACAGAGTGAAACCTTGTTTTTTTCCTTCTTGACCTTGTTTGTCTTGCTATTCGTCTTCTTTGAATTGAAATTTTTTTAATGCACTTTTGTTCACCGTCAATCATTTTACTTTTGATAAGTAATAATGGAAAAGCGCCAGGGATAATCCATGATGAATCCAGCCTCTTTTTTCAGCTCCGGCAAACTTGTCAATTAATTCCCTCCAAATTTCTTTTTCTGATCAAGTTTTTACTTTCTTGGCGAGAAAATATAAGTTGTATCATCTTCATCTTTAAATGACTTTTGTGTATCAAAGAAATGTTACTGAACAGCTTAGCACGTTTAAGTTTAAGTTATAATTATATCAAATGTAAACATATCATTGTAAATATAAAAATTAGGTAAACCTAATAGCGGAGCTCCGATTTAATGAAATGAATTATTTATTCAATCATTCATTCTTTCATTTGTTCATTCACTACGAATTATCAAATTCTTGAATTTTTTTTTTTTTTTTTTTTTTTTTTGCTATGTTATTTTCTATTCATGACCAAATAATGATATAATCAATTGAAATACACAAAGCTTTATGCATGCGACAACATTTTATTATACGCAAAAATGCGAAAAATATTTTGTAATGCATGGTAAAAATAGCACTTGTCAATTAAAATTGATTGTCCAATGAGAAGTTAGAAAAGCACAAACTTGGCTTCTTTGAGTTGTAAACAAATCCCCTCGCGCTTCTCGCTTTACGCTCTTTCACATTTGAAAAAAAAAATGTTATAACAATCGACAAAAATTTCACTTTTCTGGTGAAATGTGTAATGAATTACTTATTGGTAATCTAGCTATCTAAAACGGTTGTGAATTTTTAATTATCAAATGTGAATACTGCGTATAAACTCGCTAAAAAATAGCTAGTACAATCACGAATTCATACAAGCGTTTTATTTTCAATAACAAATCAAAGATAACAAGAATCAAAATAAAAAACACACACACATAACAATGGATAAATATCTTACAAAAACTAGTAAATATAATTATTGCAAACTGCTTTCATGTGGATGGTAAAAAAAGAAATCCATTAAAGATCGTCAAAAAATGTAAACATACCGGTGCCACGTTTCTTGTCCTGTACTGTCACTTTTCCACTGAACTTTTTGTCCTCAGTTCTGTTTACAATAAGCTTGTTCATGTTTTTTGGATTTTAAAAGTGGCAATCTGATTACAATAAGCTTGTTCATGTTTTCAGAATTTTAAAAGTGAAAAAAACATTTTCACCGCCTCTAAAAAGTTTACACAGTTCAACAGAACGGCCGGCGTAGTATGGCTAGCTCGAGTTGCTCGATCACACATTGTGCTAAATTTGCATTTCCATCCACTCCCTGAACTGGAAGTTCTACTTTTATACATCGTGTATGAAAAGTTATTTTTTGTTTTGAATAGTTGATAAATCTGCATTGATCCTAAAGCTCTCCGTGTTCTGAATTGCCCGTAAAAAATTGATGAATGAACAGAGTGAAGTCATCTTCGTGATCGCGTGTTCATTTTGCTTTTCACCTCTTCCTTTGAATATAATGGCCGCAAATGGACGTTTGTTTTTTTTTGAAATTTTGGTCGCCGTCGATTTTACTTCTAAGAGTAGATTAGTCGATGAGTAATGATTGGAAAACACCACGAAGAATCCACGAAACCGAAGAATATATTCGTGTTTACCAGGATCTTGCAAACTCGCCAAATAAACTCTTCCAGAAAATATAACTTGTAAAATGACTTCACATTAATTTTGACTAGTTAAAAACATCGGCACGGGACTTGTCAGTGTAAATATTTTGAAGCTTTTCTTCGTTGAATCGTAGTTCTTTTTCTTTTTGCAAATTCGGCGTACGCGTCTTTGTTTTTCTTTCTCAGTCAAAACTCTTTTAGCCGGCAGCTTAGCTTGACTATTTTTTGTTCTTTGTCCATTTTAGAAATACATTTGTAGAAAGTTTCAGTCAGTAAACTGTAAAAAATCGATTGTGAATTTTGATGTGTGGAGATCAGTAAATTTTGTCAAAGTTTTGGCGCCCACTAAAAATGGTCAGCGACCTCGCGCTTATGGGCACGGACGCCGGACGGAAGGACGTATTACGGTCGCGCGGGTTTCCTGTGTCTGTCGACGAAAACTCAGCTCGATGGTTTACCATATTTTCTTAAGGTAATTCCGTAGAAATAAAACTGCCCGATGAAATTTCTTTATGCTCGTTCTAACAAACAATTTTGAGAAACGCTTTCAGAAAATACCATAAAAAAGGGGGGTCACCGACTTCTTTGTTTGCGCAATATGACGTCAAAGTTCATGCATTTTAATGACTTGAGAACGTAAAGAAAGAAGCTCAAAAATCGAAAAGAAACGGAACAAAAACACAGTAATTTGTTTTTTAAGAGCAAAATTCGCGTTTTGTTCAAATGTCTGCACTTTATTTTATTTAAAAAATATGAACAGATGTATAAAAAATATGTGATCTTGAAGAAATTGACGAAATACCAACGTGCGCACGAGCTGCTAATTCATTCGAAAAAGTCCTAAGCGGAAAGTATTTTGGAAATTTCTCAAAAGTTAGCCCGATGACCTATGCTCAATTTTAGATATATTTGATGTTATGTTATAAAAAATAATTTTATCAAATAAAAAACATAGGTCACCGTGCTAGTTTGCGAAATATTGCAAAAAATATCGTCATTTTATTGTCAAAAAAACAGGTTTTCCGAGAGAGGACTGGGTCGAGTTTCAAAATTATCGCGTTTTCTCGCTCGAAAATGTCGCAATTCTTCGAATTTTTTATTCAAAGTAATTTACAAACGTAATTTGACTAGATTACATGATAAAAGTCCTGAAACCAAATAACTTGAAACATGCGCAGAACTATGCGCAGTGCAAAACTACGGAATTACCTTAATTATGGTGCTCCGCTTGCGCGGGCCTTCGGCCCGCGCGGAGCTCCGCTAATATATTGTCTAAATTATATGGTAAATATATTACATATTATTATTTGCAAGAGCATTCACGTGTGAAAAGTTCAAAAACGTGAAACAAACACGTTTCCCCCCACTTGATCACTGGAATCATTGGGAAGCGGTATTTGGTAGCATAGCAACGGGCATTGAAAAATACTATTAGTTTTTTAAAAAAAACATAATCATGGCAGACAAGGGTAGGAATAAAGTTATTGCGCCAAAGAGAAAAAAAATATTAATCCGGTTTTGTTTTGGTATAATATGTATATCCTTGCCCATTAAAAAAAAAAAAATGTCAGAGCTTTTTATCATATTGATTCCCGATTTGTGTGACGTGCTGTCCGTGGTAGAGTAGCTTTTGGATATATGCCTTAGCCTTTCCTTTTTGATTATATTTCAATGATAGACTAGATTGAACCGTGGCGGTTAGTATAGTAAATATCAGTACGAATGGTCGTCACGGTGGTGAAGTTAAAGCATGTTACTTGAAAATAAAAAAAATATCCAAAAAATGCAGACTTCAGTGAGAACTTTTTTTATCGGGCTTTCTTTTCAAGCAATTGCTTGACACGATAATTAAATTGCTTTCATTACGTAAGGTGACAATCATTCACATTTACTATATTTCTATTACATACTAATTTTATTGTAGTGAATGTGAACCTATAGACGCCGTAGGTTTAGGTTTGTTTCATCTTTCGTGTATATTCTTCGTTTTCAAGTGACGTCATCAAAAGTATGACAAATTCATTTTTAATCAAATTGAAACATACCCGCTATACTGGTTATAGCTAACGATTATTAAAATACTTTGTAGAAATATGGGTCCAAAAATGTTGTTCATTTGCGAGATATTTAGGTAAAAATTTGTGTCACGCAACGCTATGGCGTAATTCGAATCGAAGGATAAATATCGCGATAAATTCATCTTTGTTATGAGACTTTGTCTCAAATAGACTCCTGGAGATTCAGTTTAACAACACAATTCAAAAGACTGATCTAAACTATTGAATTTGCCTTATTTTGAGACCACTAAAGTTCTATCCGCCTTGTTGGATGATATGTTTGAATGCTCTCAAAGGATATAAATGTAGTTTTTCAGTAAGATTTAAAATAAAACATTTTGCCTGAATTATCACGTGGTTGCAAACGAAGAATTACAGTAACTAGAAGAATGTTGGAAAGCAAAAATTCCAAATTTTTCAATCAAAGATGTTCAAAAACCGTACCACTCGCTTGAGCATGCACTATTGCAGACATTGCGCAATAAAATTGTTAAATAATATAATATACTTTCATCCATAGTTATAGCCACTGTGAAGCTATAGACGCAAGTAGGTTTAGGTTTGTTTCATCTTTCGTGTATATTGAAACTATGGATTTAGAGTACCACTTCGAAAAAAAACATGAAAAATTCATTTGGCTATTTTTTTCTATTTTTTCTATTTTTTTTTACTTTCTACTTAGTGTCTGAAAGGTAGGATAAAAGGTATGTCCTTATTGTTACAAGCTGGTGCATGTACAACACGGGGGGGGGGGGGGGGGGTGGAGGGGTGAATTATTCAAACAAATTTCCTTTTAAAAAGCAAGTATACCTTTTCTATGAGAAAATTGTAATAATGTGTACTTCTTTTTGCAAGTTTTTGTCCTTATTTTTTTCCAAATCATGCTCAATAAAAAAGGTTAAAAGGTAAATAGTTCAGAGTAAGGTTCGATACGAAATCGTGGAATATTATGCCAACTATGTAAATTTGTTAAGAAAACGATGCACTCTTGCCTAATTTTAAATTCCAATCCATTTATTTACTTATATTATAAGAAAAGATCCTTATAGAGAGATCAACATGCCCTATACATAGAATACGTACCAATTCAGCAAATAAATGGACCTCTAGAGTTATTTTTAATTTTTTTTCAAATAGGTTTATCAAATATCAAAATGAAAATATAATTTTATGGTAAGTTCAACGTATGTGAGTTAAGGCGATTGTCTTCGGGCACGTCCTACCAAGACCCTTGTTGCGATTGTTTGAAAGTAATATAATAAGTATTCTTGTGATTTGCGTGTATAGATTAATGGTTCTTCTTTTGCAATGCCCCCCCCCCCCCCATTCTTCACCACTAGACGCATCACAAAAATTCGTATATTATACATGTTAATATCGTGCTTTGCCTCGATTGGTTAAAACATATTTAAAATAGTCTGTGTTTCTAGGCTATTGAACTATTCTTAAAGACGTCTCATTCGTCAAGCTCTAAAACAGCTCAAGCTAGGTAAGACGCGTCTTTTTACATATAGCTCATTAGATGAAAGTCCAAGGAATATACATAACAACTATACATTATGCGTTTTTCTACAGTTAAATGAAATCTGTTCAAATATACAGCTAACCAAACCATTTAAATAATTTCCTTTCTTGTTTTCAAATCGTCTAATCAGATAACTAGCTAAGTTCAAATCGAGCTATGGGAGTGCCCCTTAACAGCTCCCTTCTTACCAAAAGATGCGCTTTTCCCGACGGTTCTGGCATGTTTAAAAACATTCTTACCATCTTAGTTTTTCTGCCTGTTTTAGTTGAAGTTTCGGAGAGATTCAAGTCAAAGATGAAGTTTGTTACTACTATTGCTGTAATTGTTGCGTTTGCCATGGTAGGCAATACTCTTTCAAGTAAGCATTCCACTTTTTAAAACAGTTGATCATAATATTCAAAGAAAGTTTAAGAGAAAAATATTATATTTAGACTTGAGCCCACGTCTTCGGTATTCTAGTCCGACTACACTACAAGACAGCAACGCTGGAAACGCAGCTGAATTGTAAAATATACGTCAACCGTGAGCATCCCAATATCGATATTTTTCTCTATAGATAAGTTGAACACCATAAAGAAATGACGTATTAAATTAGTCATTTATGAATGCGTTCGCTGTGTTGTAATGAAAGAAAGTTCAAGAGAAAAATGTCATGTGCCCTTGGCGGGGCTTGAACCCACGTCTTCGGTATTCTAGTCCGACGTGTTAACCACTACATAATCATAATATTCATACTGCCAAAAGAATTGATGAGCGAGGGCCCGAAACAATTAATCCCAATTGATGTACAATATTTCGTGGTCTATATCTTCATCACCTAACCCAAATGTTGTATACAAATAATCAAAATTCATGTGGCAAATATGTAGCTTTTAATCTAATATTCTCTGGAAATGTTTTATATCTAACATATTTACTTGGACAATTTAAAGATCCCGACCTTGGTTGGAAACATGAACGCGTAAACGAGGATGCACCAAGTAATAGCTCCTCGATGTATTCATTCATCAATTCTCAATAGAACTCTAACAGTTAAGGTTTTAACTTCATTCATCTGTCTATCCACCCAATGTCAATACATTTTTTTATCTAAAGATCCTGACTTGGGCTGGAAACATAAACGTGCAAACGAGGATGCTCCAAGTAGGTTTTGATATAAGCCTGAAGCGTGATGACGTTTTACCCCCGTGTCTAGACCAGAATCCTTTACACATTGCTTTTGTTCTATAATTATGACTATTGTTCCTGTATTCTCGAGGGATTATAAAATTTGAATATGACAGGATTTTACAAACTATTATGGTATAGAGACGGGGGTAAAACGTCATCACACTTCAAGGCTATTAAGTTCATTGGTTTTAATTAATAAATTCATACTATTAATTCATTTATTTTTAATTTAATTTAATTTTTTTAATCAAAGATCCCGATCTTGGTTGGAAACATAAACGAGCAAACGAAGATGCCCCTAGTAGGTTCCCAATATTTGCTTCATTTTTTTATATAGATATATAAAATACTCAACAATTCATTCATCCGTTCTTAATTAACTTTTCGTTTTATTTAAAGTTCCCGACCTTGGTTGGAAACATAAACGAGTAAAGCAGGATGCTCCTAGTAGGTTTTCAATATTTTGTGCATTTTTTTTCTTTTCGATAAAAAAAAAACATCTCACCATTGTGCCCATCTGACTCGAAAGACAATGAACTGCGCAATGAAGTGTCAATTCACAGTAGGCAGCGTAGACTGTGACTGAAAAGGCCAATTCTAGAACAATCTTGCTACATACAGGTGCAGTGTGTCGGTGGTGAGGCTGTTCGTGCTCTCTGCCGCTCCTTCTGTCCTGCCCCCCGCCTTTGCTCTCTTCAACCCTGTCCGCACCACTTGGTTACCGCGATCGACTGCAACATCTTACCACGTGTCTAGATTGATGACTGCAGACTTCATGTCCCTTTTGCAAACGTCTTGGTAGCATAGCTCGCCATAGAGAACATCCTTCGGCATGCAACCATCTTTCATGCGCCTAACGTGGCCATGCGAAATGAGGCACCCCTGGGAAAGCATGGCAAACACTCTTTGGCCAATGGCACGCTCAAGGACGTATTATGTCTTACCATGGTATGCCTAGGAAGCGTCGCAGGCAATGTAGGTGAGCACCCAAGTGTTAAACACTGCAATCTTGGTGTTCCTGGTGAGTTTGATGTTCTCACACACATCTTGTTGACAATCTGGACATGGATGATGCTATTTTGCATGGCTGATGCTTTTGTTGATCTCTGCTTTGAGGGACAAGTTGCATGACATTGTAGAGCCGAGGAAAGGTGCAGTACTCAACTACAGCGTCATCAGCGAAGAGCATCTCTTCCAACTGGAGTTTGCACACTTTCGACTTGGCTTGACAGGTTGAAAAGGAACACGCCGAAATATGTATAAACAAAATTGTGTCATGCTTATTCTAAAATTCATGAGAGAGAAGTAGGGAGAGAAAGGCACTGAAGAGGTTTGGACCAAAGACGCAGCCTTGTTTTACGCCACTGCCACTGTTCACGCCATTGTTCTTTGCTTTCTTACAAATAAAAAAATATTTATCTATTAATTCATATATTCTTAATTGAATATTCGTTTTATTCCAAGATCGCAACCTTGGTTGGAAGCATAAACGAGCAAGCGAGGATGCTCCTATGACATTTCAAGCATTTAGTTCATTGTTTTTCTTTATAAAAAAAATTAAACTATTAATTCATTCAGTATTCTTAATTATTGATTTATTTTATTCAAAGATCCTGATTTGGGTTGGAAGCATAAACGAGCAAGCGAGGATGCTCCTAGTAGGTTTCCAATAGTCAGTTCATTATTTTTGATTAATAAACTCACACATCTTTTAGCTCATCCATCTTTAATTTAATTTTCTTTTTGCTTAAAGATCCTGACTTGGGTTGGAAACATAAACGAGAAAACGAGGATGCTCCAAGTAGGTTTTCAATGATTAATTCATTCAGTGATTTTATTAAATTTACGTATCTTTTTAATTCATCCATTCTTAATTTACTTTTCTTATTTACTGAAAGATCCCGACCTTGGTTGGAAACGCAAAAGAATAAACGAGGATGCTCCTAGTACGTTTCAATTCTTTATTTCATTCTTCTCTGCTTTTGCTTTTCTTATTAAAAAAAATACTCATCTATTAATTCATTTATTCATAATTTAATATTGCTTTTATTCCAAGATCCCGACCTTGGTTGGAAGCATAAACGAACAAACGAAGATGCTCCGAGTAAGTTTCCAACATTTAGCTCACTTTTTTAATATATAAAAAAATACAAATCAGCAATTCATTCATCCATTCTTAATTTAAATTTTCTTTTTCATTCAAAGAGCCCGACCTTGGTTGGAAACATAAGAGGATGAACGAGGATACACCTAGTATGTTTTTGTTACATAGTTAACTGTCTTTGATTGTTAAATTCAATTCACATCTATTGATCCATCCAGTGATAATACAACTTTCTTTTTTATTGAAAGATCCCGATCTTGGTTGGAAACACAAAAGAACAAACGAGGATGCTCCTAGTACGTTTCAAATATTTGTTTCATTCTTCTCTGCTTTTTCTTTTTTTATTTCTCATCTATTAATTCATTTATTCATAATTTAATATTGTTTTTATTCCAAGATCCCGACCTTGGTTGGAAGCATAAACGAACAAACGAAGATGCTCCGAGTAAGTTTCCAACATTTAGCTCACTTTTTTAATATATAAGAAATACTCAGCAATTCATTCATCCATTCTTAATTTAAAATTTCTTTTTCATTCAAAGACCCCGACCTTGGTTGGAAACATAAAAGGGTGAACGAGGACACGCCTAGTATGTTTTTGTTACATAGTTAACTGCATTTGATTGTTAAATTCATTCATCTATTGATCCATCCAGTGATATTACAACTTTCTTTTTTATTGAAAGATCCCGATCTTGGTTGGAAACATAAACGAACAAACGAGGATGCTCCTAGTAGGTTTCAAATATTTAGTTCATTGTTTTTTTGTTTTTTAATTAAAAAAATCAACTATTAAATTATCCATTCGTAACTTTTCTTTTTCTTTAAAGATCCCGACCTTGGCTGGAAACATTAATCGAGCAAATGACGATGTACCTAGTACGTTTCTATTTAGTAACTGCTGTTTGACGTTCATTCTGCGATCTCATGCAATGTTTGCTCCCGTTAATCAAAACTCGATTTCAGCCCGAACGAAAACTAACCAATCATTATTGATCGTGATAAATCTCGTACAAACGTTTGTACGAGTAGGCGGTCTTAAAGAAAGTTCGAAAGCAATTCGGCAAAGCTCGGAGTTTTGATTTACGGGAACTAAAGCAACGAAAAAATAAAATAAAATAGTAAATGTTTTTGATTGACAGATTCATTCATCTATTGATTTATCCATACAACTTTTTCTACTCATCTTTCACAGCTATGCTCCGTGTTTGAGTATTGGCTAGGTCGCTGGATGGTGTGTCAGTAGAGCCTGTCAGAAGTTGTTTCTCCCTCCTATATTTTTCTCCGGGCTCTCTAGTTTTCCTGTTACGTTGAGTCCACTGTAGATAGATTAGAAATACAGTAAAATGTAGTGTGAAATGTGCGCGAGAGACAGCAGACTCACATCAGGTCTATTAATATGCCAAAATTACTAGTCTGCTTTGACAAACAAAACCGTTTACATTTCTTCGAGCTATTTCATTGATATTCATTGACTTGAATTCATTCGGCCATTTATCGATTGGTGATTTAGTTGCCTTCCTATTTTTAAAAGGTGCTCGACCGCAATCAATTCGGTAGATAGTTACTAATGCTTTCTTCCTTCTATTCTTCTATTATCAGTAAATAAGAAAAGCATCGCTATCTATTTGTTATTATCACAGTTCGGTTTTTCTCTTTCAGTTTAACTTACTTATTCATAAATCCACGATAATTTAAGCTCCGTCCACACTAACCGGGATGAATTTGAAAACGCAACTTTATTTATCCGGCCGCGGTTAGGCCTTCCGTCTACACTAAAACGCATGAATTTTATGCTAATTCTATTGTTTAACGAACAATTTTTGTAACGGTATGGGAACAAAAGTTGCGTTTTCAAATTTATCCGGCATAGTGTAGCCAGTGGTGTTATTTGTTGGTCATTCGTGTATACTTAGTCAGTTTTATTCCCTGTCTTTTTGTAGGCAAATGAAGACACCTGCGAAATCTAAAACTGGACTATAAACTGCAACGTGTTGATTAATAATCATAATTATTAGCTTATTGCTTATGATAAAATAATAAAAAGTGCTATAATTATGTGTGACTAGCTAAGTATGAAGATGATCAATAAAACGAACGATTATTTGACAAGCCGTTAAAACTGTGTATGTGTGTTTTGATGTAGACCTGAGCAGACGCTCATACGTTTCATCTTTTCATTATTACTGGGACATCGGGGGCCGGTTGAGCGAAGCCATTGTGAAATGTAAAGGCAATAATCCATGTGGCTTTGGCTCATGAAATAAAAGGCGCTTATAAAGCGCATTTGCCTACTGGAATTTTGTGAATAGCTGCAGAGTGGGAAAACTCTTGAACAAACGGTGAAGTGATATTTATGTTGGGAGAGACGACAGGGGTTTGAGGGGCACTGTGATGTGTTTCCTCCATTGAGACGTCAAGTTAATTACAATTTTCATAAAGATCGACCACAAGGGTGCCTACAACTTCCAGCCAGTAGGCACAAAAATATACATTGAGCATATGTAGTTCATAAGTTGTGCTTTTAATCATACTTATTCAAACAGATCACTACCAAATCCTGCAATTTGATTGGTTTAAAGGAGTGCGATTAATAACCAAATTGCATTCAGGGGAGCACTTCATTGCACTCTTTTAAGCTAAAAGGTAGTTTGGGACCCTTGCTACTGCGCATCCTGCTCGCGCATTTTGAAATTAAATAAAAATTTCGTCCGGTGGAAAGAAACTTTGCGTGGGAGCCAAAATGTGGTCATTCTTGAACTTTTGTTAAAAAATAGCATCATAACCTTACATGCGGGCCTCAAAAGCAGCTAGTGCCCATTCCCGCGCGTCCAAAACATTGAAATTATCTTATTTTCCGCGCGTTTTTTTATTATAGCTCCAAAATTAGCACGGTGGCACCCAATTATTTTTCAATTTTTATCTGGCATAAAACCAGCTTTAAAATTTTGAAATAAAAAATACATGGTCTTTGAGACCAAAACATTGTGATTTTGACTTTCTTGTTGTAAAATGTACAAAAATTTATGAAGCTTCATTTAAATCTCCGTAAAATATCTCAGTCGAAGTCTTTTCCAACGAGTAAATTCATGAGAACTATAGCGAAGAGAGCATTTTGTCAGACTATTTTAACAGATATGTGAAAAACTTTCAAATTTGTTCGCAAGAATATTCCTTTCAACAAATTTGATACTACTTCTTTCGGTTGAAATGGGGCAATGGGCCTATTACCACCCCCATAGTTCCAAAACAAGCACGGTAACCCCTATTTTTTATTTCATTTTTGTTTTTCATAAGTCCTTATGTAAAAAAAGGTTTAAAATATTCTACCGCGGGAAGTGTGGATCCCGAACTACCTTAATTGCAGGAAAGACATGTGACTTTTTAACCAATCGCAGCAAAAAGAATCAAAGAAACCCATTCTAATATTAGTGCTGAGAAAAAAAAAAACGGCCATCAGTTTCACCAGAGCAAAGATTTCTTGTGAGATTTTCAAGTAAATTGTTATAAACGTAGCACTGGCAAAAGACCCCAAACTAGTTTGATTGAAGAGGTATTTCTATAAAACATGACTAAGCAAGGTGATCAATGCTTCACCAAAAAGACCAAAAACAGAGAAAAGGACTCAAATTGACAGCACAGAGAGAAGAATTTTGCTTGAAGCTTTTTCATGGACTCTTCTTTTAAAATTTTGGGTTCAAGTAAAAAAAATGGCTGTTTATTATCAAAAAAGGACAGAACTTGAAATAATTTACTATCTTTTTCTGGCTTAAAACCCATCTTCAAAGTAGAAAAGCAATATTTTTTTCTGTTTTCGGATTTACACTCAGTTCAGTTGATCAGGAATTGCAAACAAATCAAACCTTTAGATGAGGAGGGAAAGCTTTTTTGAAAAAGCAGTCAGCTGTAAGTTAACACCTCATTATTGTTTATTCTTTATTGTGCATTTTTCTAATGCAAAAATTATAAAAACTAAAAAATGCAATTCTAAGATTTGTGTGCGTTTGTTGGGATGTTAGTTTACGGCACCAACATTTTTATTATATTCTAATTAAATTTCAAATATAGCGGATTTTTCTAGCCTGATTATTTTCCAAATATTTATTTCAGTCATTAATTTTAAAAGATTTTTTTTTTAATTTTTGGAGATGATTATGATATATTTTTTTAGATTACACACCCTCTTAGATAATTGAAAATCAGATGTGAAAATCGGTCGTGCAATTTTGTAATAACTTATTCGTCGGATTTTTTTGCAAATTGCACAACAGGAAGTTTAATTGCCATTATAAAACCTTGACATGTCTTAATAATTATCCAAAATGGTTTTGATAATATAAATCTGTAGATTTATTACTGCAAATTTCATACAAAAAGTCAAACAAGTTCTGATTTTTACTATGCAATGCACGTAGTTTCTAGTTACGGGCAATGCCAACTTAAACAAAGACCACCAAAATAAACAACATGACCACGTCTATATACAAAGCACGGAACAACGGGGAGCGACTTCATTTCTGGGAATAACCACAGGTTCCTAACTTCATTGTATTTTATTTCTCTGCGTATCAACAGTGCCAAAACGAAATCAAATTTTTACATGTTTCGACCAGATTTCAATAAATGGAGCGTTCAGATTGGCAACTCAGACTATCTACTTACAAAGAACGCTGCCAATACGCCTTCGATAATTATTTGTTCTGTGATGTCGAGTTCTCGGTTGTGGACAGTGATGGAAACAAAGTTACTGTTCCAGCCAACAAGTATCCACTTGCCGTGTGTAGTCCTGTCTTTGAAGCCATGTTTTACGGTAAACTAGCAGAGACTAAGTCACCTATCCACATACCAGACAGTACCAAGGAAGGACTACAAGACT